>JAQQSZ010016342.1:0-11055 GCA_028646595.1 Phalanger gymnotis
TCAATGCCTAGTTATACCTGGAAGTTATATGGGACTCCATGCCTTCTTGGGGAGAGAGGAAGGGGGGGAGGGAGGGAAGAAAATCTGGAACCCAAAATTATGTAGAACTGTTTGTTGCAATCCAAAAATAAAAAAATTTAAAAAAAAAGAAAAAGGTAGGGGAAGAGATTCTCGAGATATCTATTCTTTCCTCCCTGTGAGACACATCTATACAGACCCATATGGGCATATATAACCTACATAGGCAACAAAACATAGCCCACCTACCCCCTAGATATGATGAGGAATTTGAGGCATAGAAAAGTCAAATGATTTGCCAAAGGTCATAAGGTAGTGTCAGAGGTGGGATTTGAATTCAGTCCTCTGACTCTGGGTGGTACAGTGGATAGAGCACTAGACTTGGAACAAGAAAGACTCATCTTCATGATTCAAATCTGGCCTCAGAAATTTACTGGTTGTATGACCCTGGGCAAGTCATTTAACCCTGTTTGCTCCAGTTTCCTTATCTGTAAAATGAGCTGGAGAAGGAAATGGCAAACCACTCCAGTATCTTTGCCAAGAAAACCCTAAATGGAGTCATGAAGAGTTGGATATGACTGAAGAATGACTTAACAACAATCTCTGATTCCACTACCACTTCACTTTCCATTGTACCATGGAAAAATATATGGTGGGTTTACACAGGTTTCTGCATATTACCACGAATCATATGTACACCAGAAAGCAATCATCAGGGATTAAAAGAGGAGAAGCTAGTCATGTGTTGAGATTGAGGGATAACAGATGGACAAATTGAATGTTGTCCTGATACCTATGAAATAATAAAAGAACCAGAGGAAGTTCTTGAATACCTTGGGTAGATCTTCCATGGAGGACATGGGAAAGAATTGTACAGGTTGAGATAACATGGATAGGTTCATATTTGTGTCAGTGGAAGAAGTACCCACATGGATTAGATCACTGGTGTAAGAATAAACATTTTCTATTTTTTTACTCATTATTTTTTGGTAATAGCAGTCTATCCCTTGATAATAAGCCTCTAAGAGCAAGAATCATACATCTTTGTATTTCCTGTGACTAGCACAGCACTTTGCATAATAGTTACTGTTGGTGGTGGTGTCACCTACAGGAAGTAGAATATTTCCTGTGTTTTACTGCCTCTCTGCTTTTGTCAAGTGGTTCTCTGTGTCTCGAATTTTCTCTCTTGTCTGTACTTGTTGAAATCCTGCCCCTCCTTCAAGGTCTCCTTCAAATTTTACCTCCTCCATGGAGCCTTCCTGGGATATCCCCCTCCCCAGGTGAGAGTAATTTCTCTCTCTCTGAGCCATTTATTCCTATCTCTTTCAGGTATTTTTCACTGTCTTCTGTACTGGTTTACATATCTCCTCTTCTAGAATGCAAACACCCTGAAGGCAGGGATCATGTCCTATTTATTTTCCTAAAGCGTGATCATGCCACTTACCTACTCAAAAGTTCACAAAAAGTATTTTTCTATTGCTTCTAGAATAAAACAAAAATGAGTTTGGCATTTAAAACCCTTTGCAATCTGGCTCCAATATACCTTTCAAAACATTTCATATTATTCTCCTTTATATACTCCACATCCCAATCCAGCTGGCAATTTGGTTTCCTTGGCATTCTGTTACCTTCCATCATGCTTCGTACAGGCTATTTCCCTCATGCTTGGAATGTACTCTTTCCTCATCTCCACCTCCAAGAATCCTTAGCTTCACCTTCAAAGCTTAGGTGAGGTGCCACAATCTACCTGAAGCTCTTTCTGATCTTCCTGGTTATTAATATTTTTTCTCCTTCCTCCAATCATCTTGCAACCATCAACAATCCATTTACGTGTTGTGTATCCCAGCAACTTAAGCTCCTTAAGGCAAAGATGGCTTTATATTTTTGGGTTTTGTGTCTTCAACGTGAAAGAGAATACAATGCATACAGTAGGTGCTTTTAATAGAATATATCCCCCATAGTATCTATCATATAATAGGAGATTAAGTACATTTGTTGTTTTTGTTGAATAGAACTAAATGCTAACCAATCTATTGCCTTCTTACCTGTAATAATACTTCCCACTTTCCCCTCTCCACCATTGCAATAGCTGATTTCCTTCCTTCTGCTTCCCTGACAGCAGTGGATTATACCCAATGGATTTCCATACCTACTAGGCTAGGTGCATATAAAAGCAGTTAGCTGCGTGTTTCTATTTTTATCTTACCCTTCATAAATGTATTTTAAAATTCCTATGTTCAACCCACTCAGTATCTCTATTGCAATATGAATAACCTGAGTTTTGAGAGCTATGGAAGCTTTGGTAACACATGCCCATAGTACTCTTCTAATGGGATCAGATGGTATTCACTAGGTGGGCTGAGAGGCCTATTTGATAGAGGTCAAAATTAAGGGCCAGAGGGGCAAAGGAGCTCAGTGCTGGAGTGTCGACAGTTGAAGGGAGAATAGAACCTTGCTGAAGTTAGAAAGACTCCTTTAGCGCTAGTGGGCATCTTCCAGCATGACTAGTAAGTGACCAATTGGGTTTCTTCCTCCCCTAGAAAGAGGTAATTCTAGAGATTCTGGACTGCATGAATATTGATGATTAATTTGTCATTCTGTTTGTTGAGTGAAATGTCAAGGCATGGCCAGGCTCTGGCCCAGAAGGAAAGAAGTGATAGATGCTGGAATGATTTATTTTGGTGGATGCCCATAGAAGCAGGGAAGAGAACCAGAAAAAAAAAATCCATAAAGCAACTTTGAGGCTTTCATGGCAAGCAGCCCAATATGTATGAATAGAGATAATTCTCTCCTTAGAGCTGCTAGAGCAATTCAGGAAGCCTCTTCTTGCTTTCTAAGAGCAGGGAATGGGGAAGAGGTGAAACATAGAATAGCTAGTCTTTTTATTGGATAGTCACCTTCATAGACTGTGTATATAAAAAATTAATAACAGTTTCATAGAGTCCAATCTTTGACAGTAAAAAAAATACCAAGTAACTTCATCCACAGAACATCAAATCAAATCATTATTTGCTTTTCAAAATTTTCTTCTTGAGGGGAGCAGTAAGACAGTATGAAAAATTATCCAATGAGGGATTGTTGGCAGGGGAAGATTCTCCTTAGACTTAATTTGGTCTGAGCTACATTGGGAATCCAGACAAACTAGACTGAGACTGAAACACTAGGGGAGATAGCTGTGTAGGAAACAAGGTAAGATTTAGGGCAGGAATGTCCAAAATATGGCCAGCGGGCCATATGCGGCCTGCAGTGTGATTTTATGTGGCCTGCCTGTGGGTTTTAATTTTCACAAGCGAAAAAATAAAATCATAATTTGCATGGAATGCGTATTAGATTTTTTAATTTCATCACTAATAAATAATCTCGTTGATGTTAATTTTCTTTGGTGTTTCTAAGCAGTATTATGGATAGCACATATTGCATGGATTTTTCAATAGATCTGTGGGATGCGTTCTGTCTGTACAATGCAGATTAGTCAGTTAGTATGCACCTACCTTTATACTGTTGTGTTGTTGCTTTGTTGTTTTGTGTTTGCTTTCCTGCTTCCTACCTTCATCTGTTGTATTGATGATGTATGTTCCCCCACTTTCTATTAGTATACTGCATTTTTTATTCTGAGTGTGGCCCTCAAATAATTAGTTTATTTTAATGAGGCCCTAAGATAACCTAAGGTTGGACAGCCCTGATTTATTAAAGGGGTTAAGAGGTAATTCAGTCAGAAGTCATTTATTGTTGTTGTTAAGTTGCTTCAGTGGTGTCCAACTCTTTGTGACCCCATTTGGGATTTTCTTGACAATGATACTGAGTGGTTTGCCATTTTCTTCTCCAACTCATTTTACAGATGAAGAAAATGAGGCAAACAGAGGTAAGTGACTTGCCCAGGGTCACATAGCTAGTGAGTATCTGAGGCCAGATCTGAACTCAGGAAGAGGCGTCTTCCTGACTTCAAGCCCAGCACTCTATCCACTGCACCACCTTGCTGCCCTATTATGTGCCAGGCACTCTACTAGTACTTGTGATACAAATATGAAAAAGAAAAATAGTCCTTGCCTTCAAGGAGCTTACAGTCTAATGGAGGAAGCTGGAAAGGGACCATAACATAGAAATCCAAAGGAGGGTAGCCAAGGAGGAAATGAAGCAGTCACACACACAAGAGATCTTTATTGCTCATATTTCAGGCACGGTCTCTTCCTCCTTCACCTATAAGAATCCTACTCACTTCTTTTTTCTTTTTCAAGTCTCTGCTTAATACTACCAATAACTGGGAAAGCTGTTAGGGAAACTCTACCCTTCTTAAGAGTGCTTTTTGTGTTATGCCTCTGTTAAGGCATTCTTAGCCATCTCCTTTTGAATGAGAAACTTACCCTGGTCCTAGGTAATTTTCCCAAGATGGTATCCATTGGGTTACTAGGAGCTGGCCTTCATGGCCTTCTTGTCAGGGATCACTCACCTCTCAGGAGGGTAACCATCTGGATGTTGGTGTAGGAGGATGTGGAGCTTCAGGGATGGGTGGTCCTTTGCTGAGGAAGTCCATTTGTAGAACTCTTACCATGGTACCTGAGGGTGTTCCTTGAAGGTTCCATGAAGGTCTAGCCATCACCTGGAGACTCACAGCCTCAGTACCTTTGTTGGCTGCCATAACTGTTATGGTGGAATAAAGAAACAGAGTAGTCAATTTACCAAGCAATTTGAGTAGTTGCAGAAATGAATCAGGACCAAGGTTTTTTTAAACTCCTAGTCGTGTTTGAAAGACCAATCCAAAGTCCACCTCTCCTTTGAGCCTTCCCTGAGCACCTCAGCCCTCGGTGACTGAGATTTCTCTTCCTAGGACTTAATGGAGGCTTTGCAGGAGAATTAATAATTGGAAAGAAATAAGATCATTATTTGGCGCAATTTAACTCATGAGGGAAGGTTCTGTGGCTTTGTAACAACAACCTTGCTAGCAGCTACTGTGGCTGTGTGAAATCAACAACAACCAGCACACAGAAGGTCGCTAACACAGGTTCTTTGATCTGCTTTACTAAGGAGAGCAACATTAAGGGGTTAACAATCTTACTTTAATCCAACATACAAATATCATTCACTTAGTTCAGGAGGAAAAGCCAGCAACCTGAACTTCAGAGCAAGTACAAATTGCAAACACACATGATATAAACAGACCAAATCACAATTCATAGTTACCAGGAAAGCAGCAACATCTGGGTTTGCAAGCTGGGGGCTCTTAAAATGGCTGCCCAGAGTCCCATGCCACTCTTCCAGTGACTGATAGCCCCAAGGGGGAATGCCATCCTCTGGGTTTATATATCTTGTTCAGGGTCAAAGGGCGTCACAATGTGTGACTCAAACCCATGTGACCTAAAAAAGTCACAAATCTGGGACTCAAACCCACATGGCCTAAAAGCCTCTGCAATCACAAACCTGGGACTCAAACCCATGCAAACCAGGCTTTCCCTTGAGGCAAGGAGGTCATCAAAGACTCCTAATTTAATCAAAGAAACAAATGCCAGACTCATCAAAGGCACTCGATTAAATAAGACACAAAACAGTAAAAAAGCCCCACCTTAATTAATATTACAGGCTTATGTGGGGAAATCCAAAGGCATGAGGAAGGGGGTTCATGGCAAGGGATACAACCAAATCCAGAGGGGACAGGAAGCTAGGGTGCAAATCACAGGCACCAGAGTGACACACTTTTTTGGACACAGCTGATGTGGAAGCTTGCTTTGCTTGACTATAAATATTTGTTACAAAGGTCTGTTGGTTTGTTTTTCAGTGAAGGGAGGGGAGGTAGGAAGGAGAGAAAAGAAATGCTTGTTAATAGAAAAATTTAAAAGACTAAAATATCACTAGAATTCAGGAGTGGGAAAGATATGCAAGGCCCTTTTTTGTGTGTGAGGGAATGGAAGAAAGAGATTCAAGAATGGTTCTGTGGAGAGGCTATTCCTCAGTGCCGGTTCTCCCAAGCTGTGACTTCGGGATCATTCCTCCTTATCAGTGTGGGAAATATCATTTCCATGGCAACATTACAAACTCCTATGCTTGGGCCACAAGCTGACCTTCTACACAATGTTCCACTTCACATACTAGGACAGTCTAGAGCAGCTAACTTCCTGAAGAAAATGTGAACCTCCTGGGAGTGAGTTTTTGGGAGAGTGGATCTGTGGTTTCACTGAAGCTGGCTGAGTGGCTTTTCACTTTTTTTTTTTTTGAGGGGGAAGGCAGGGCAATTGTGGTTAAGTGGCTTGCCCAAGGTCACACAAGTCTCTGAGGCCGGATTTGAACTCAAGTCCTCCTGAATCCAGGCTGGTGCTCTGCTCACTGTGCTACCTAGTTGCCGCATGGCTTTTCATTTCTAATGTCATAGGTAGGAAAGCAAGGTTTCAATGGAAAATGGACATTTCTGCCTTAGTAGATTTCAGACTTAATGGGATTATGGAAAAAAATAAAGCACTACTAAACAGGAGAAGGGAATGCATCCAAAGCAGAAGTAGCCTGTCATAAGAAAGACTCTGGTTTTTGTTTTATTGTTTTTGTTTGTTTTTACTACTGTGCCCTGGCTATTTATATGAGGCTGAGAAAATTATGGAGTCAAGTCAAAGAATTTCAGATTTGGAATTGGGGAGTGTGACAAGTGGAAAGAGAGAGAGAAGGAGAGAGAGAGAGAGAGAGAGAGAGAGAGAGAGAGAGAGAGAGAGGAAACAGAGAGACAGAGATAGAGAGAGACAGAGAGAAAGAGAAACAGAGAGACAGAGGGACAGAGACAGAGAGAGACAGAGGGAGAGACAAAAAGATAGAGACAGCAATAGAAAGAGATAGAGACAAAGGGAGAGAGACTTAAGTCAATCTGCTTTACTCATATTTTATCCACCACTTTCTTAAGACTGTACATTCAACAAAATAATAAATCGTTGTGATTTATGAAGTTTGCTGATTTCCAAGGTATAAAAACTCACACTAAAAAAGATTAACAATTGGGCTCAAAAGTCCCTACAACCTCCTATAAGCTGGTTTCAGCATACCCTTGCTTGGAAGGGAGCTCAGAGGCCATCTAGTTTACCCTGAACCTGAAGCTGAATCTCCTTTGTATATTCATCAAATGATCATGCACCCTCTGCTTGAACACTTCCAGTTAAAGGAACTCCCTCCTGAGAAAACCCATTTTTTAGACAGAAAATTATTCCTTTTATCAAGACAAAATCTACCTGTTTCTATACATTGCTCCTAGTTGTGTCCTCTGGGGCCCAGAGGAGACGTGATTTCTTCCATATGACAACCCTTCAAATAACTGATGACAGTCGTAAGCCCCCTAAGTCTTCTCTCTACCAGGTTAAACATTTTCAGTTCCGTGCATGGCTTCCTTATCTGTCTCCTCATCAGAATGATTGCCTTCCTCTTGACATGTTTCAGCTTGCAAATGTAAGACATGGCACTCAGAATGACTATGAATCCTCTAGTGCAGGATAGAATGCAGCAGCAGCATCGCTTTTCTCCCTCTGGACACAGCACAGTCTAGGATGGGTTTTGTGGCTGTTGTGCCGCACCATTGTCATTGAGCTTGTAGTCCACTACAATTCACTCGGTTGGACAACAAGCATTTATTAAGCACCTACCATGTGCTGGGCACTGTGCTAAGCACTAGGGATACAAAGAAAGGCAAAAACACAGTTCTTGCTCTTAAAGAGCTCACATTCTAATACAGGAGACAACATGCAAAGAACCATGCACATGCAAGATGTGATAAGTGGATTTCTGACTTAATTTTCTTACCACCATTTTGTTTTTGTTCAGTTGTTTCAGTCAAATCCGACTCTTTGTGATCCCATTTAGGGTTTTCTTGGCAAAGATACTGAACTGGTTTGCCATTTCCTTCTTCAGCTCATTTCACAGATGAAAAATTGAGGCAA
Organism: Phalanger gymnotis; assembly: GCA_028646595.1. Classification (NCBI taxonomy): domain Eukaryota; kingdom Metazoa; phylum Chordata; class Mammalia; order Diprotodontia; family Phalangeridae; genus Phalanger; species Phalanger gymnotis. The sequence continues at coordinate 7,920 of JAQQSZ010016342.1, forward strand.
ACAGGGTTAAGTGACTAACTTGTTATGTGAGCAAGTATTTGAGGCCAGATTTAAATTCAGAAAGATGAGTCTTCCTGACTTCAGGCCTATCCACTGTGCCACCTAGTGGCCCCATTATGACCATTTACTTAAACACCTCATAACTCACTGGTCATAACAGATACCCTTTTTCAACAACCCAAAAGGTGACTCTATACATAGACATCACTAGATGGTCAATATGAAAATCAGATTGATTTTTACTTTGCAGCCAAAGGTGGAGAAGCTCTATACAGTCAGTTAAAACAAAACTTGGAGCTGGCTATGGCTCAGATCATGAGCTCCTTATTGCAAAATTCAGACTTAAATTGAAGAAAGTAGGGAAAACTATTGGACTATGTATGTATGACCTACGTAATATCCCTTAAGAATGTGAATTAGAGGTGATGAGTGGATTTAAGGGATTAGATCTGGTAGAGAGAGTGATTGAAGAACTATGGACAGAGGTTCCCAATATTGTACAGGAGGAAGCAACAAAAAACAATCCGAAGAAAAAGAAGAGCAAGAAAGCAAAACAGCTGTCTGATGAGGTATAGCAAACAGCTGAGAAAAGAAGGAAAGTGAGAGGTAAAGGAAAAATGTAAAGATATGTCTAAGTGAATTCGGAATTCCAGAGAATAGCAAGGAGACACAAGAAAGTTTTCTTAAATGAGCAATGCAAAGAAATAAAAGAAAACAATAGAATGGGAAAGACAGGAAATCTCTTAAAGAAAATTAGAAATATCAAAGGAAAGTTTTATGCAAAAATGAGCAAAGACAAAAAAGGTAGGGACTTAGCATAAGCAGAAGAGATTGAGAAGAGGTGGCAAGAATACACAAAAGAACTATCCAAGAAAGATTTCTTTTTAAGAAAAATCTTAATATCACCAATAACTAAGATGATGTGGTTACTGATCTAGAGTCATACATCCTGGCAGGTGAAGTCAAATGGGCCTTAGGAACTATTGCTAACAATAATGCTAGTGGAAGTGATGGAATTCCAGGTGAGCGATTTAAAACCCTAAAAGGTGATGCTGTTAAAGTGCGGCCCTCAATATGCCAGCACATCTGGAAAACACAACAGTGGTCACCGGATTGGAAAAGATCAATTTATATCCCAATCCTAAAGAATGGCAATGCCAAGGAATGTTCAAATTATCAAACAATTATGTTCATTTCACATGCCAGCAAGGTTATGCTTAAGATTCTGCAAGCAAGGCTTCAGGAATATGTGAACCAAGAATTAATACCAGAAGAGCAGGCTGGTTTTCAAAGAGGCAGAGGAACTAGAGACCAAATTGCCAACATTTGTTGGATTATGGAGAGAACAAGTGAGGTCCAGAAAAACATCTACTTCTGTCCCATTGGCTATATGGATCACACAAAAATGTGACAAGTCCTTAAAGAGATGGGAATACCAGATCATCTTACTTGTCTCCTGAGGAACCTGTATGCAGGCCAAGAAGCAACAGTTAGAATTGAACATGGAACAACTGATTGGTTTAAGATTGGAAAAGGAGTACAATAAGACTGTATATTGTTACCTTCTTTATTTAACTTCTATGCAGAATACATCATGTGAAATGCCATGCTGGATGAATCAAAAGCTAAAATTAAGGTTGCTGAGAGAAATATCAACAATCTCAGATATTCCGACAATGCCACTCTCTTGGCAGAAAGTGAAAAAGAAGAAGCCTCTTGATGAGAGTGAAAGAAGAGAGTGTAAAAGCTGGCTTGAAGCTTTAACATTAAAAAAACCCCAGCAACCTTAAGATCTTGGCAATTGGTCCCATCACTTCCTGGCAAATAGAATTAGAAGAAATGTTAAGCGGTGCCAGACTTTATATTCTTGGGCTCAAAGATCACTGCAGACAATGACTACAGTTATGAAATTAAAAGACACTTGCTTCTTGGAAGGAAAGCTATGGAAAATGTGACCAGCATACTAAAAAGCAGAGACATCACTTTGCTGACAAAGGTCCATATAGTCAGAGCTATAATTTTTTCTGGTAGCAATGTATGACTGTGAAAGTTGGACTATGAGGAAAATTGAGCACTACCGAACAGATGCTTTGGAGTTGTGGTGCTGGAGAAGACTTTCGAGAGTGCCTTGGACAGGAAGGAGATAAAATCAGTCAATGCTTAAACAAACTAATTCAGGCTATTTACTGGAAGGTCAAATACTGAAGCTGAAGCTTATGTACTTTGGTCACAAAATGAAAAGACAGGACTTGTTGGAAAAGACCTTGATGTTGGGAAAAATTGAAGGAAAAAGGAAAAGGAGATAATAGAGTATGAGATAGAGGAATAGTATCATAGTAACAGTGAACATTAGCTTGGACAGACTTCAAGAGGATAGAAGGGCCTGATGTGCTATGGTCCATGGGGTCCATGAAGAGTCAGACGCAACTGAATGATTGAACATCAAAAATATGCTAGAGTTTGCTAAATAAAGCTTGAAATATCAACTATAGGTCCTGTGTTAACTGGCTAGTTTCCCATTTAACCCAACATAGATCGTCCCCTTCTACCATCTGTTCTTTGATTATATAAATCATTATATTCCTCCATTTTTTTTTTTTGGTGACCAAAGAGCCTTTATTAACTTCCTGACTCAGCCCAGGTCTTCAGTTTAAGGCCCAAATGCCACAGGACTTCGGTGTCATTGGTCTCTGCCACCATTTTGCTGTGTACAGTCTTCTGAGTGCTGGTCTTATGTAAGGAACTACTGCTGCTGTCCAAGGCATGCACAAGATTGAAGAACTCCCCATTTTAAAAAAATTTATATATTTAATATTTTTAGTTTTCAGCATTGATTTTCACAAGAGTTTGAATTATAAATTTTCTCCCCATTTCTACCCTCCCCCCCACTCCAATTTGGCATATATTCTGATTGGCCTGTTCCCCAGTCAGCCCTCCCTTCTGTCACCCCATTCCCCGCCTCATCCCCTTTTCCCTTACTTTCTTATAGGGCAAAATAGATTTCTATGCCCCATTGCCTGTATATCTTATGTCCTAGTTGCATGCAAAAACTTTTTGTTGAACATCTGCTTTTAAAACTTTGAGTTCCAAATTCTCTCCCCTCTTCCCTTCCCACCCACCCTCCCTAAGAAGGCAA
>JAQQSZ010016343.1:0-11055 GCA_028646595.1 Phalanger gymnotis
CAGATTGTGGAAACACCAGATTAACAGAAGAGGAAGTAAAATACCTAAATAGCCCCATCTCAGAAAAAGAAATTGAGCAAGCCATCAATAAACTCCCTAGGAAAAAAATCTCCAGGGTCAGATGGTTTTACACGTGAATTCTATAAAACATTTAAAGAAGAATTAATTCCCATACTTTATAGATTGTTTGGGAAAATAGGTGAAGGAGGAGTCCTACCAAATTCTTTTTATGACACAATGTAGTAGCAATTTAGATTTGAAGATCTTTCCCACCCACTAATAGGCCATGTGACCTGCTTACATCACAGGAAGCCTAAGTCACATGTGGTGGGAGGAGCTTCCTGACAGGAAAAGGAATTTATGTCACAGGAAATGCTGAGAGAGAGAGAGAGAGAGAGAGAGAGAGAGAGAGAGCAATTATGACTGCTAATGGCTGCTAATCGATGCCATTGTGATAGAGCTGAACAGGATGACTTAGCTGTACTTTGAGCTTGTCTTTGGGAAGACCCCAGCAGGGAGTCAGAGAGGTTTTGGGATGGCGACACTCCATGTTGTGATATCATGTTTTAAGTTCCTTGCTGTTATGATAAAGTGGGTTAACTGGCTGTGTGAGCTAAGCATTTGGTTATAGGATATGGTTCTCTGGTGTCTGAATAAATGTTATACTTCTTCTACCTTCTTTATGGAGAATCTCTCATACTTTCTAATACAGAACTACATAGGCATATTCACAATTATCGTTGTTATTGCCTTACTGACACACACAAATATGGTACTAATACCTAAACCAGGAAGAGTCAAAACAGAAAAAGAAAACTATAGACCAATTTCCCTAAAGAATATTGATGCAAAAATTTTAAATAAAATATTAACAAAAAGATTGCAGCAACTTATCACGAGAATAATACACTGTGAACAGGTAGGATTTATTCCAGGAATGCAGGGTTGGTTCAATATTAGGAAAACTATCAGCATAATTGATCATATCAACCGCAAAACTAGCAGAAACCATATGATTATCTCAATAGATGCAGAAAAAGCTTCTGACAAAATACAACACCCATTCCCATTAAAAACACTAGAAAGTATAGGAATAAATGTAGTCTTTCTTAAAATTATAAGTAACATCTACCTAAAATCATTAGCAAGTATTTTATATAATGGAGATAATCTAGATACATTCCCAATAAGATTGGGGGTGAAACAAGGATGTCCATTATCACCCCTATTATTCAATTTGGTACTAGAAATGTTACCTTTAGCAGTAAGAGAAGAAAAAGAAATTGAAGGAATTAGAATAGCCAAAGAAGAAACTAAGTTATCACTCTTTGCAGATGATATGATGGTTTACTTAGAGAATCCTGGAGGATCAAGTAAAAAAACTACTTGAAATAATAAGTAACTTTAGCAAAGTTGCAGGATATAAAATAAGCCAACATAAATCCTCAGCATTCCTATGTATTACTAAAAAAGCCCAACAGCAAGAGATAGAAAGAGAAATTCTGTTTAAAGTTACTGAAGACACTATAAAATATTTGGGAGTTTACCTGCCAAGACAAACCCAGGACCTATATGAACACAATTACAAAACACTTTTCACACAAATGAAGTCAGATCTAAATAAATGGAAAAACATTGGTTGCTCATGGTTAGGCCGAGATAATATAATAAAAATGACAATTTTACCTAAATTAATTTACTTATTCAATGCCATGCCAATCAAACTACCAAAAATTATTTTACAGAGTTGGATAAAATAATAACAAAATTCATCTGAAAGAACAAAAAGTTCAGAATATCAGGGAATTAATGAAAAGAAATGCTAGGGAAGGTGGCCTAGTCATACCAGATATTAAACTGTATTATAAAGCAGCAATCATCAAAACTACTTGGTGCTGACTAAGAAACAGAGTGGTAGATCAGTGGAATAGGTTAGGTACACAAGATGCAGTAGTCAATGACTCTAGTAACCTACTCTTTGATAAACTGTTTCAACAATCCTACTAGCAGCTTCTGTAGGGGTATAAGATGCACCCACAGCCAGCACCCAGAAAGCTGCCAGCAGCACATGTTCTTTTGATCTGCTTAACTAAGGAAAGCAAGGTGAAGGGGTTTGACAAGCTTACTTTAATTCAGCATACAAATATCACTCACTTAGTTCAGAGGAAAAAGCCAGCACCCTGAACTTCAGAACAAAATACAAAACAAATTACAAACATCAACAGACAGACCTTGTTTGATTCAAATCCCAATACATAGTTACCAGAGTTCAATAAAGTCTGAGCATCTGGGTTTACAAGCTGGAGAGCTCCTTAGCTGGGGCTGCCTGGAGTCTCCTCATCAATACCATCTCTAGAACCCTGCACAAATGGCTCTGTCCTCCCTTCTTATAGGGCTTCAGAGTCATCAAACTTCGTCTGAATGACCAGAATTTAAGCTGCTATGCTTGGTTCTTGAGTTAGCTCCTCCCCTTAGGACCCTGGGAGGTTCATATCCACATAGATTAGGTTAACACCTAATAAGGCATGGCTCTGGAGTCAGCACCTCCCCTTAGCCAGCCCCACCTTGGGCCCCACCCCAGTCATCAATCCACACCCACATAGGTTCCACACCTAATAGGGGTTTGGCCCTGGGGCTTAGCACCTAGTAAGGCTCAATGAAATACACTCAAAGCAAACAAAAGCCAAGCTCTTCAAAAGCACTAAGTGCTAAGGAGCCCATTTCGCTTACTAACACATAAACCCAAAGAATCCAACTTCTGGTTTAAGAATTCACTATTTCACAAAAACTGCTGGGAAAATTGGAAACCAGTATGGCAGAAACTGGGCATAGATCAATATCTTATACCGAATGCCAAAATAAAGTCAAAATGGGTTCATGATTTAGGAATAAGGGCTGATATTATAAGCAATTTGGGAATGCAAGGAATAGTTTACCTGTTAGATTTATGGGAAACAGAAGAATTCATGACCCAGCAAGAGATAGAAAGCATTACAAAATGCAAAATAGATAATTTTGATTATGTTAAACTGAAAATTTTTTGTACAAACAAAGCCAATGCAACAAAGATTAGGAGGGAAACAGAAAATTGAGAAAAAATCTTTACAATCATTTTCTCTGATAAAGGCCTCATATCTAAAATATACAGAGAACTGAGCCAACTTTATAGGAATACAAGTCATTCCCCAATTGAAAAAAAGGTCAAAGGATATGAACAGGCAGTTTTCAGAGGAAGAAATTAAAGATATCTCTAGTTACATGAAAAAATGCTCTAAATCACTATTAACTAGAGAAATGCAAATCAAAACAACTCTTAGGTACCACATCTCTCCTGTCAGATTGGCTAACATGGGAAAACAAGAAAACGATAAGTGCTGGAGTTATGGGAAAATTGGAACATTATTATGTTGTCAGTGGAGTTGTGAACAGATCCAGCCATTTTGGAGAGTGATTTGGAACTGTGCCCAAAGGGCTATAAAGATGTGCATACCCTTTGGCCCAACAATAGCACTTCTAGGGCTGTATCCCAAAGAGATCACCCAAGTGGGAAAGGAACTCATATGTACAAAAATATTTATAGCAGCTCTTTTTGTGGTGGCAAAGAATTGTAAATTATGGGGATGCCCATCAATTGAGGAAGGGCTAAACAAATTGTGGTTTATGAATGTAATGGAATACTATTGTGCTATAAGAAATGAGGAGCAGACAGACTTCATTATAACCTGGAAAGACTTATATGAACTGATGCTGAGTGAGGGGAGCAGAAATAGGAGAACATTATACACGATTACAGACACATAGTCTCTGTAAGGACTAACTTTGATAGACTTGGCTCTTCTCATCAATACAAGGTTCAAAGACAGCTTGAAAAGACTCATGATGGAAAAAGCTATGCACATCCAGAGAAAGAATTGTGGAGTCTGAATGTAGGTTGACACAAACTATTTGCTCTCTCTCTCTCTTTTTCTTTCTTTTTCTTCTTATGATTCATTCCTTTGGTTATAATTCTTCTTTACAACTGGACTGTTATGTAAATAAGTCCATTGTGAAAGGTATATGTAGAACCTATGTTGGATTACATGCCGTCTTGGAGGGGAGGGGAAGGAGAGGGAGGGAGAGAAAATTTGGAACCTAAAAATTGTGGAACTGAAAGTTGTAAACTAAATAATAAATAAATAGATGTTAATATCAATATATCAATTAATATATTATATTATATATAATATATATTAGTGTACATATTATATGTGTGTAAATATAATATATTATATATTGTACAAATGTGTTAAATATTAAATAAATATATTAATATGAAATAAATTTATAATTCAAAAATAATGGTAAAAATTTATATAGCATGTAATATGTGGCAGGCATTATGCTAAGTACTTTATCATTATTCCTTCTGACCTCCAGGAACTCATATTATATTGATTGATTGGGGGTGGAGGGACAACATGTAAATACATTAATATATACAAAATACATAAAAGATAATTTTTATGGGTATAGATAGTAGCTGTGGGGAATCAGGAAATGGCTCATTTAGACAGTAACACTTGGGCTGTGTGGAGAGGGAAACCAGGGATTCTATGGGGGGAGGTAAGAAGGGAGAGCATTCCAAGTAGGGGGGAAAGTCAGTTATAAAGGCACAGAGACAAGATAGAGGTCAATTAGGAAGCAATTGAGAAAATCCAGATGAGGGCCAACTTCTCTGCCATATATAGCTTTATAGTGTTGCCTAGAGTTCTAAGAAGTTAATGGAGTCACCCAGAGCCACACACCAACATATTCCAAAGGCAAGACTTGAGTAAGGTGTTCCTGACTCCAAGACTGGTTTCTGGATGGATCCTTTTATAGACTATCATGATAGATTGGTAGTGATCTTGGGAACAAATTGGAAAGGAGGCTTGAATGCCAAATAATTCCTGTCACTAGTAACTGAAATTTGGACCAATTGGAATTTTTAGTGTTTTGAGTAAGCACACACAGTACTGAAAGAGGGAAAATTATATGTATGTAACATATTCTACATATAATAAATACATATATGTATGTATACATACATATACATATGTATACACACATATACAGTTATATGTTAAAAAAAAATTTTAACATTTATTTTTTTAAATATGTTGAGCTCCAAATTCTCTCCATCTCCTCCCCTCCCTGAGACAGCAAGCAATTAGATATAGATTATCTGCACGTGCAATCATGCAAAACATTTCCATATTAGCCATGTTGCAAAAGAAAGCATAGACCAAAAAAGCCCAGGAAAAATAAAGTTTTAAAAGTCTGCTTCAATCTGCATTCAGACTCCATCAGTTCTTTCTCTGGAGGCGGAGAACATTTTTCATCATGATTCCTTCAGAATTGTCTTGGATTGTTGTACTGCTGAGAATAGCTAGGTCATTCATGGTCGATCATTGCACAACCTTGCTGTTTCTGTGTACAATGTTCTCCCAGTTCTGCTCACTTCATTTTGTGTCAGTTCATGTAAGTCTTTCCAAGTTTTTCTGAAACCATCCTGCTCCTCATTTCTTCTAGCACAATAGTATTCCATCACAATCATAGACCACAACTTGTTCAGCCTTTCCCCAATTGATGGGCATCCCCTCAATTTTCAATTTTTTGCCACTACACAAAGAGCTGCTATAAATATTTTTATACATGTAGGTCCTTTTGCTTTTTTAAAAAAATCTCTTTGGGATACAGACTTAGCAGTGGCATTGCTGGTCAAAGGGTGTCTATAGTCCTTTGGGCATAGTTTCAAATTGCTTCTTGGGAGACGATTCTTTAGAAACACACAATAATTTTCTCCTTCTGGGGAGAATTTTAGATGAGTTCCACTGACAAAAAGTTACCAAAGCCTGGTTGTCTTGACGACTACATTTTAAGCTCTTTATAGTCATCTAAATTTCATCCGCTCGGTCCCTCCCCATTTGCCTCCTCAAAACTGGATCCTGAATTAATTCATCAGATCATTCTCACAATAAAATCCCTTCTCTTGCAAAGAGCATTGACTCACATTTGAACTCATAGTTAGAGTATTCCAGTTTCCTGACATAAATGCATCATGTTACACTTCTTCTTGTGGTGGCTATGGATTATACTCTGCTGCCCTGTCATATTTAGCTCCTTCTAAGACAGAAGGTTTCAGATAAATGAGTCTGATTCAATGGACTTGTCTAGGATCACATAGCTAGTAAATGTCGGAGGTGGAATTTGACCTCAGGTCTTTCTTACTCCTGGCCCAGAATTCCATCCACTGTACCACCTAATTTAAAATCCAAAGCCAATCTTTAGGTATTCATTCAACAAACGTGTATTAAGTTTATTAAGCCTGGTCCAATCAAGAGCCTGGGTGTAGAGGGGAGAACCAATAGAGCCCAAGTTTAACTGCCCTCAGATGACTCATTTTCCTTGCCTTGTTAGAATCCCATCCATAGAACTATGGCACCAAAAGATAAAACTTTCTTCTCTGTCTACCCTGTTGGAGTAAAGTGAATTTCATTTCGTTGTTGTGAGACCCATAGATATTTCTGCTGGAATAGGAAATGATGGTGCCACCCACCCCTCTTCTTTAGACAACAGTTTAATTCCAACTCCAATTTCCCGGGTCTGGAAATAACTCCCTATTGAGGAACACCAATTTGGATGTTGCTAGATGCCATTGTGAATTTGTGCTCAGATACTCACATGAATGTGATTTTGCTGATCTCCAGTGATGAAGGTCCCGACCTATCCCTTGTCTGTATCTTTCCCTAAGTTTGCCGTGGCAGGCAAGGAGAGTGGTCTACCCAACATACTGGGAGTAGCCTTCACTTTACCTTGGCATTGTGAGGATGCCAGTGGAGTATATAGAGTGTCTAATGGTTATCATTTGTTCTTGCCCCTTGACTGGTTCATTTTTTCTCACTCATTTACTTCTTTGATGACATCCTTTTTGTAGCTTCCTCCTGTATTCTTCATCTCTCTCAGTCAATAGAACTCACTCCCTCTTGAAATTACATTACATAAGCTTCATGTTTCCTTATCTAGGTAGATGCCATATCCTTAGTGAGGGCAAGAATGATTTCACTTTTATCTCTGTATCTTCAGTGATTAGAAGCATGCCTGGCACATAGTGGAAGCTCAATAAATGTTTATTGATGGATTGATTTGTAGCCCCAGCTCCAGTGGGAAGGAAATTCATTTAGGACAAGGGCTGTTTAGCTTCTGTCTCTAGTGCTGGTACCGAGCAGCATGCCTGACGTATACTAGGAACTTAAAAACTGCTTGTTGAATTGAAGTCGTGACAATGTGACATTAGTTGCAATGTGTCCCCCAATAGACTATGAGTAATTGACAGAAGGGATTGTTTTTACCTTTCTTTGTATCTTTGTATCACAGGTCCTGGCATACAGTAGGCACTTAATAAATGTTTGCTGACTTGACTTGTTTCTCCATGGGTGGAAATCCCTACTACATTTATACTCAGTATTTCGGAACTAGTATTCTTCCTATTCCCCATGGTTTCTGACCATTTTCAGGGGGTTTTCAATAAACTTCCATGGAAACAGATAACTATTTATATCCAGCATTCTCTAGCAGATGGAATTTCATGTGTGGCCCTAGTCTGATTGCTGTGACTATGGTAATCTCTTTTAATTTGATCTCAGTCTTAAAACTAGTCATTTAACTCAGATTTCTAAGTGATTACTGCATCGTTGAACCCAACCATTTTTCCAATAATCTCTTAACTAATCAACAAGCATTTACTGAGTGCCTATTATTTTCCAGGCAGCGTGCACATAGTCCCATCAGTGGTCACAAGAGACAAAGAATGAGCAAAAAAAGGCACATCTACAAAGAGAAATACAAGCTGCCTTTTTTGAGAAGCAGGGTGCACAGTGGATATATCACTGATCTTGGAGTTAGGAGGAGCTGGGCTCAAAATCTGCCTTCAATTGTGCGATCCTGAACAAATCTGTGCCTTCATTTCTCTACCTGCAAAATGGAGGTGAGGACTGGATTTGATAACCCCTCAGAGTAGCAATGATAATATTTTAACTTGGTACAATCCATGTAGACTTATGTAAATGTTGCCCAAATCTGTCACTGAGAACTCTCAATGAGATCTTGGCCTAGGACTTCAAAGGCCTGGCAGGTCCAACCCAGAGCATCCAACCAGCCTGGAAGTATTTGGAGAGGCTTATTACCATGAAGATGGTCACAAGGTGATAGATATTTTTGACCACATTAATTCATGAAGACTTCAGGTGTGTAGGGGGCTGTAACCTTGGCCTGTAGAAGGATAATCCACAAGGATGTGCTATCACAGATACTGAAATACTGAAGAAGAATGCAAAAAAATATAAGCACCTTGAGGGAAGGGAATTTTTTTATATCTGTCATCATATCGCCAATGACTACCACAATGTCTGATACATAGTAGGAGCTAATAATGCTTGTTGAAGAGCATTGAATTTACATGGAGTCCTATCTCCATTGCATCATTGCATCACTGGATAAGTATAACCTTGTAATTCACTTCTCTCTCTCTCTCTCTCTCTCTCTCTCTCTCTCTCTCTTTCTCTCTCTGTCTTTCTCTCTCTCCCTCCCTCCCCCTCTCTCATTCTCTCTCTCTCTCTTCCTCCCTCCCTCCCTCCTTCTCCCTCTCTTTCTCTCTTCCTACCTCCCTACCTCTCCCTCTCCCTCTCTCTCTCCCTCTTCCTCTCTCTCTCCCTCTCTTTCTCCTTCTCTCATCCATTGTGTCACTCAGTTAAAGAAAATAGCAGCTCTGAAGCCCAACAAAGGAATAAGGGTGGATTCACTGAGGAGAGTGAGTGAGGCTAAGGCTCATCTATTTGGCTTTCTAGTTTACAAGGAAAGCTGTTTGTGAGGAATATTAGCATTGATGCCTCTGTTCACTCAGCCTATTGTGAAGGGACCATGGGACAGTCCCAGAGACTTCTTCACTTTCTTGCCTATTTTGATCTTCTTTTTCACTATTTACTTGACTAAATTGATTTAAATAGGTAACTGTATTGGGAGGTTTAACCCCAAGAAGAGAAATACTCGGGGGTTCATTAGAAATAGCTACATATGAAAGGTTGTCACATGGAAGAGGGATCAGAGAGCAGAACTAGGAGCTATGAGCAGAAGTTACAAAGAGACAGATTTAGCAGAAACTTGCCAATAATCCTGGCTGTGTGCTATGGGCTGGTCTGTCTACGGAGGTCTAGGCTGTCTTCAGAGGTGGTGGTTTCCCTTTCTCTGGAGGTTTTCAAGCAGGGGATGAATTTCTTGTCTGGTAAATTGAAGAAAAAATTCTTAAGTACAAGTCAGATTTGATGGCCTCCCTTTCTCTCTCTTCCTTTCCTCCTCTGTGACTCTGATTCTGTGATTTTGTAATTTGATTTCAAAAGCTTAAACTTAAAAGTAGATTACCTAGAGCCCATGGAAAGAGAGAGAAATACCTTCAATGAATTTTCTTTAAGACTTTTTGCTTCCAAATAAACCTCTGGGAGCATGATATTGCTTTTCCCCAGGCTTGCCATTGATCTCCTTGACTGGTCTGTGGTCTGTCTCCTCACCTGAGTTATCTTGGCCTCCCACATAAATAGGATCTCCTGGGACTAATGTACAAAGCAGTTATCTCCTTCCCCTGGGAGATTGAGATACCTTAATACTGTCAAGCTGTTTCTAATCTGACTATTAGATCATGGCCCAGCCTGGGTGTCAGTATACCAGAATGATGAACTTCCCCATCACACCAAGCAGACCTCCAGCTGAAATGCTTAGATAAGATCTAAGCCATTTCTTACAGTTGTCACCAATAAAATTAAGAAGGTCACCATCCCCAACAGCTCAATGGCACCTGGGCTGCTGGGTCTGGCGAAATGATAGGTTATTTTCCTCCCTTTTTGATCCACACAATCTCAGTGTGTCAGCATCTCAGCTTTATGTCACATTTTGTGTTATATTTTTGGGATGGTCATTCTAGAAGCTGATGCATTAGCCCATCACTGCAGAGAAGACTTGTCTCATATTACTAACCCATCATCAAGGCAGCAAGGTGGATAGAATGTTAGCCTTGAAGGCAGGAGAAGCTGAATTCAGAAGTGGCCTCAGACACTTAATGTTTGTGTGACCTGGGCAAGTCACCTAGCATCACAGTTTTTGAGGTAGAAGGGGCCTTAAAGGCCAAGAAGTCTGATCCTCTCATTTTATAGGTGAGGAAACTGAGTCTGTGAGAAGTAAAGGAACAGGTCCAGTGTCACAAAACATGTAAGTGGCAGAGGCAGGATTTTAACTCAGGTCTTCCTGGATCCGAGGCCAGCACTCTATCCACTGTAATATCTGACCACCTTTCCCTATCTCAGTTCCCCATCCATAAAATGGGGATAATAATAGCACCTACTTCATAAGATTGTTGTGAGAATCAAATGAGATAGTTTTTGTAAAGCACTTTGCAAACATTAAAATGCTTAATAAATGCTAGTGATGATGTGGTTGAAGACGATGATGATGGTGGTATTACTTGAAAAACCATGGAAAATGGGAGAGATTCCACAAGATTAACGATGGAAAATATTGTTCTGTTATCAAAAAAAAAGGAAGAGCCTGACAACTATAGCCCAGTGAGTTAGGCTTTGATTCCTAGGAACACTCTAGGACACATCATTGGAGAGGTGCTTGGTAAACATCTAGAAAGATGTTCGAAAGTGTCAGCTTGGCTTATCAAAAATAGGTCATGGAAAGCAGAGACTAGCATGAGCTACCCGCCAAGTCCCTCCAAAAACCTATAAAAAATGGCTTTGAACCAATTCTAGAACTGCAGAACCCACAGGGTAGCAGACAGAAGCAGGGCTCTAGCCCAGGACAGCCTGGATAGTCTCTGGGTAAGGTCTATCTTGCACAGAGCTGGGAGCAGAGGGGAGCAGAGCTGAGTGGAGCAGAGCCCAGCATGGGCGGGGTGGACCAATGAGACCAGTAGCCGGGCAGAGCATGCCCTAGAGCCCTGAATCAGTGAGCTGCAGCAGTTACCAAACTTCTCAACCCACAAAC
>JAQQSZ010016344.1:0-11055 GCA_028646595.1 Phalanger gymnotis
CAGCTTTTCCCACTAACCTTCTCTGCTGTCTTCGCTCTTTGTGGGTTGAGAGGCCTGGTACATGCCACAGCTCGATATTTCGGGATGCCAGGGAACTTTCCGCTCGTCTCCTGGTCTGGTAGGTCCGCGTCTGGTCTGTTTGGGGCTGGGAGGTCCGTGTGGGACTGACCTTACCCAGGGACCATCCAGGCTGTCCCGCGGTGGAGCCCTGCTTCCCTCTGCCACTTTGTGGGTTCTGCAGCTCTAAAATTGGTTCAGAGCCATTGTTTTATAGGTTTTTGGAGGAACTTGGTGGGGAGCTCACGCCAGTCACTGCTTCCCAGCCGCCATCTTGGCTCCGCCCCCCTGACATGTTTTGATGAATGCTAAATCAGATGTTGTTTATCAGAGGACAATCAGACATCTATGAATTCAAAGACTATCAAGCTAAATTTGAAGAAAGGATGGACACTAATTCCATTCAGTCATTTTTTGATCAATTACAATTTGGATGATATTTACCAGAGAGAAGTAGCCAGAGAACACTAATGCATTTACAAATACATTGTCCAAAAATCTAGATGACACAAAAGTTTTGGTGATACCAAGAGGAGAAGTAAAAAAAAAAAATTATCTGTGCTACAGAGAATTTGGGCTGAAGTAAAACTAAGATCTTGGGACTTCCAATGAAAGTGACTTCCAACAGGTAGTACATCAGCAACATGTGAGCTTTCTTTTACTGAACTCTGTTTGCTCAGTTCTTGAATAAAAGGAATATGAGATGTGATACAAGGCAAGAAGTAGGAAAATATATCTAACACACAAGTCCCAGTCAACAGAAGACCTGCTAGTGTTGAGACAATGGCAAAATTTGGAGTATTGCAATGTAGTGATATACTGCAATATTTATGCACAAGGAATTTTTCCATTAATGTGTAAACTTAAGACAAGGGCCTTTTTTTTTTTTTGGTATTTCTTTGTATCCTCAGAACCTAACATATCATTTGGCATATAGTTAATGCATAATAAAGGCTTGATAATTAAATGTTTGATTTATATCTACTGACTTAGGCATTCAAATCTCATAAAATGGAAAATGACAAAAGTTACAACCACTACATTTCTTGATCAATAGATCAGCTGAAAGAAGCCAATCAACTAGTACTGACTTCATCTCAGAAGAGGTCTGACAGAAAAAAAAAAAACTGAAGATATGATGCTCAATTTCATTGTCAAGAATTCAGCAAGGTAAAACAGCATTGATCTTGACGTTCAGCAAATATTCACTACAGAAAACTAGTGCCAAGTCACTCCAAACCAAATAATCGGTGGACTAGTCAACTTTCCTGCTTACAAAATAGTCCTGGAAATAGCAAGGGCCTTTCAAAGGTAATTCACAGATTTAGGTGACAATGACAAAATAACTGATCCCTGAAGTATTGAAATATACATGCACAGATATACATACAAATTCAGAGGAGAGAGTTAGGTTCAATGGTGAATCAGAAGAAAGAGAAGATGTACACTCAGCTAACCAGATATTGAGAATAAGATGCCACTTACCAGTGGTAGAAAGATTTTAAGAGCCAGATAATAATTCAGAAGATGAAGAAGATACTCTACACTTTAACCACTGACCTGCCTAGAATTGAGCAGGTCAGATGAGGAAGAGAATTAAATCCTAGGGCAGCTCTTTTTTTGCCTAGGGCTTCGACCATGGAGACTAGAGTACAGAAAAAATGGTGATCATTAGTCTGGACCATCTACAAATTCAGATTTGCCAAAAGGAATGTTTGTGTTTCCTGATGACTGTCGTAATGAAAAAGAAAAAAAAAAAGAATAAAAGAACAACTCAGTTGTTCTTTTTTTTTCTTTCGAAGGACTTGCTCAAGGTCACACAGCTAGTAAGTGTGTTTAGTGTCTGAGGCTGCATTTGAACTCAGGTCCTCCTGACTCCAGGGCTAGTGCTCTACTCACTGTGCCACCTAGCTGCCCCCACAGAACAATTGAATTGTTTAAAAGGAGTAATAGCAATATTGATGATCATCATGATAATGGTAAAAGCAATTTCCAGAAAATAAAAAATGGGCTTGTATGTTTATATGTGAGAACTCTGACATGCCCTCTATCATCAGCCGGCTCAGGTATACATTCAGGAAGGTGAGCAAATCATAAAAGATTTAAAAGCATCCAGCAAAACTTATGGTGATACAAGAGAAGAAAAGAGGTTATGCATCACTAAATAACACTAATGCTTATGCATGTAATATATGCAATAGACATGTTACTATATGTTGTGAATGTGTTTATTATTGCATTGTTTTCTTTTTTCTAGGGTTTTTACTTTGTTATTCTTGTATATTCTCATGCTTATCTTGTTGCCATTAACATTACTTATTAGCATGGTTTCATAAAAGCTATCAGCTTTCTTTCTATTAGCTACTATATTGAGTTGTGTCTACTCTATTTCAATAGTACTAATTCTTTCTTGTGAAGGATCTGAGGAAAAAGTAGAATTGGAATAGAGTTATTTTGTATTTGTATGCAGGAATTAGATTTGCCTAGGTATTTATGAGTACCAAACTTTTTAAAAAGTATGCAATGTTTTATTCATGGCTCCCTAATAATTTTCTTTGAGCAGAGCAATAATGCCTTAGAAATTAAGGTCTTGCAATGGCTACAATGTAAATGAAAAGATCACTAAAATGAAGTCAAATTGAAAAATGGAAACATCAATAAGAATTCCAGGCAATAGAAAACGAAACACCTTCTCAGAAGAGAGGTAAAAGAATATGATGGCAGGATTTTATTCATTCCTCCTCTTAGCAGAGCGAAAGCAAACTTTGGGGGCAGAAGGATGTACACATATAAAAATGTAGTCACTACATTGCTTGTTTTTGCTCAACTCCTTTTCTTTTTTAAGAGGGAGAGTTCAGTTCTGGGGTAGAAAGTTGGGTGTCCAGGGGTGGTCTATCCAGACATAACTATGATATTAATACAAAAGTCATTAATAAAACTTATTTAGAAAAAAAAGAAATTAAGACGTTTGTGTGTCACATTTTAAGTATTAATTCTGACTAAGCTACTTGAACAAACTTATTATTAAAGCAAGCAGTAGAATAATGAAACCATCAACTCTGTCAACTGATTAATTTTCTTTCATTATGCCAGGACAAAATAAAAGAACTTTGACTCTATTTCCTTGCCTGTAAAATTAGTGTGGTTAGATTACAGGATATTTCAAGATCCTTTCCACATCTCAATCTAGTACATTAGGACAAATGACACTCCAGTCGCACTCCACAAAAAGAACCAGCTATTTCTCACGCATGATTTTCCATCTTCCAATTCTGTGTCTTTCCAATGGTTGTCAATTATACCTTGAATACTCTCTTTCCCTCCTAAACTCTTCACTGTCTCTAAGACTCAATGAAAACCTTGCTTCTACAAGAGGCCATTTCAAGGCTGTGATGTTATTAGTCCTTCCCCCTAAGATTCTCTTTGATTTTAGTATGTATGTGATTTGTATATACTTAGTTATTTTTGTGTTGTCTCCTCCATGAGATATAAACTCCTTAGGTAAAGGATGATGTGTTTGCACTCCATCACTCATCACAGTGCCTACAGTGCCTCCACTGTAGAGGGGAGGGGAGGAGGAAAGGGGAAGAGAAGGTGTTTTTTTTCCATTTTGAGCCCAAGTTTGAATTAATTGTTCATTGGAAAAAGCAATCGACTTGAGCAGATGTTTCGGTGGCAGTGAAAATTTCACATTACTAGTTGAGTTATGACTCCTTAGCAAAATTAGCCCAAGATTTTGCTACTGAGAAAAGAAAATCAAGAAATAATTTTATTTTTTTTTCTTTCCCAGAATAATAAGATAAGAAACTGGTCATTTAGCTTAATTGTTCCTATTGGTCTTAACCAGCTATGAAGGCCCTACCTTCCATTGACTAGACTAGATATTCCTGAGGAGTAGAGCAAAGAAAGACAATGCAGTATGAGATAGCGGAGGGAGTGCTCTGCCCCAAAACATTAGGTTGGCTGTATAGAATCAGGTAGAGTGATCATTGGCTGGGAATGTGGAGTCCTAAGCTGGGAGGCCGGAAGAAGAAGCTTGTTTTGGATCGGAAGCAAGGATTAATACGAAGATTTAGGTTAGAAATGAACAAAGAGATGTGATGGAAATGGTCTCATATCAGTATGACAGAGAGTAATTAAATTAAAAGCAAACTTCACTTTAGAGGTACCTACATATTTTTGTGACCAGGTGTTTGATTCTTCTTCTCAACTAAAACCACGCAACACCAGGAACATTATTCTTTAAGAAAGTGGCTGGTTTTGAGTGGCAACAGACACTAAGTTGCTAGCTCATTGATTATCTCAAGATCCTCAAGCCAGGGACTACGAGCCAACAGGGTTGCTTGCTGCTGCCTAAGGCATATTATATTCCTCTTTGTTCTTTTGTTCAGAGGAATATAGAATGTATTAATAAACCTTTGAAGCAAAGATCTAAACAGCAGCTAGATAAATAGATGATTGCCATAATCATAAAACTAGCAAGGTACCAGCATTTAAGAGCAGCAATCCAATCCCGTACTTTTTGATCTGTTACTGCCTACCCATCAAAATGTCATTAATTTTAGAATCCACGTAAAAATAAATAGTGCTCTCATGTAATGCATAAATACACTTCAACATACAAAATTCTTTCAGATTTCTATAAAGGAGAAATGAAAAGCCACGTAAATGTGGGAGGGAGGGAGAAAGGGGGAGTGGAGAGAGTGAGAGAGAGAGACAGAGAGACAGAGACAGAGAGAGAGAGAGAGAGAGAGAGAGAGAGAGAGAGAGAGAGAGAGAGAAGGGAAATCTATTAATATGGTTTAGGACCAAAAATAGAGAAATCCATTTTTTCCCACTAGTGCTTCACTATACGTTGTAGGCTTTTTATGTAGTAATGGAAAGACCTGTATTTGAAGGTACAGGACTTGTTCTTATCCTGGCTTTACCAATGATTACTTGAATGACTTTGGACAAGTCATTTAAACATTATATTCCTCAGTTTACCCAGTCGTAAAATGAAAGTTTTAGATTGAATAACTTCTAAGGTCCCTTCCATCTCTAAATTTGTCATCCAACAAAATTTAGAAATGCAATTAGCAAAAGAAAACTAAAATTTTGAGCAACATAATGTCACAAAGTAACAACCACAGGGAATTTGGGAGTAGAAACTTCCCAATAATCTGTGTGATAAGTTTATGAATTTACCAGTATTTAGAAGATATGTCCTCAAATGAATTTGTTGATCCGTATTAATAATACTTATAGCTGACATTTTTGGTGTTCTATCTTTATTTGTTTATGTATTGTTGTTATTGTTCCGTCATGTCTGACTCTTCATGGCCTCACATGGAGTTTTCTTGCCAAAGATATTGCAATGGTTTGCCATTCCTTTCTCTACAGGGTGTCCCTAAAGTCTGGACACATAGGCAAAAATGCATATTTTGAAATATTTTGGAATATTAGCAGACCTTAGCCCATTTGACTTCTTTTTCTGGGGTCTGCTAAAGGAGAAAGTGTACTCCATGAAAATCACAGATGCAGCACACTTGATTGAACACATAAAGATTGAATGTGCTAAAATTGATGGCAATATAGAGTTATTGCATCGAGTTCATGTGAACCTTGTAAAACGCATCAACCTTTGCATCACAAATGATGGGAATCCTATTGAAGATGTTATTTGTTAGTATTCCAATTAAATAAAATGTTGTTAAAAATTTCATTCATTTCATTTCTTGAAAATATGCATTTTTGCTTATGTGTCCAGACTTTAGGAACACCCTGCAGTAGATTAAAGCAAACAGAGGCTAAGTGATTTGCCCACAGTCACAAAGCTAATATGTTTCCAAGGCCAGATTTCAACTCTGTTCTTGCTGACTGTAGGCCCAGTATTCTAACCACTGCCTCTAAGGCAAACATAACTTAAGTAATCACTTATCCAAGGTCACACAGCTAGTTTTTTTTAGGCTGCATTTGAACTTGGGTCTTTCTGATTCTAGGCCCAGTGCTCTATCTACTAAGCCATCTAGTTGCCTAATGTGTATATATACACATTTATATTTTTATTTCATTCTGATAAAGATTCTGAAGTAAATCTAAAAAGTAGTGTTATCCCCATTTTACAAGAGAGGATACTGAGACTCAAAGACTTTTGTCACACAAATGGTTAATCACTAAATCCAGGTTTTCTTTACTTCCAAACCAGAACCTCATTCATTCCACTATACTATATATGAAACATAGGCCAAATAGGAAGCATTTAACCAAGCCTAATTTCCACAGAACATTAAAAATATATGTAGGAGATTAATCAGTAAATTTCCTTGATCAATTCGATGAGCTCATAGGACAGTAAGCCTTGATTTGGGACTTTGCGCAAATCTGAAGTTTTTATAAAGGGTATGGATTTTCAAATTTATAGTCTCCAAAAGAGATTTGAAGGCATCTACTCAAGGATACCTGACACCATAATTGAGTTTGAGGACATCTGCTTATATCTCATCTATTGTAAATGAATTGATGGGCTTTGACTGCTGTGGATTGGAGCGTGGGCTTTAGTACAAAGTACTAACACAACTAAAATGAAACCTTGATGGCAGAACTGGCTTTTTTTAGGGGACAGACCAAAAAAGACACTCTGGGTCTTAGGACTGGGAAAGCCCATGCAGGTATAAAGCCTTTAATAACCTAGGGTTTTTCTAATAATTGTATTAGAGTTCAAGGAAATTGGCAGTTTTCTGTTCTGAAACCCAGTAGGATATGTTTGAACTCTGAGTATCAGTCCCCAGATACCGAGAGAGGCAGTGTCTTAGTGATTTAGACGGGCAGTGTCATAACTGCTCATGCCAAGAGATGGCAGCCTGGGCAGCTAAACGACAGGAGTTCCTGAAGCTCAGCTTTTAAAAGGTGAATTGGTAATTCCCAGGCTCCAAGGAACGGGACCCTGTCCTAGAAAAAAAGCTTGTTGTAGATCTACATACTTGCAACCATGATACTGTAGAAGAGGAGAAACATTGCCAAGTAGTAGGACTGCTTGAACAGCAGACGTCTAAAGAGAAAAGGGGAATTCCTGTGTAGTAATGATTTAATTGCACAATGAAATCAGATAGGAAAAGGATTGCCTTTCTAGTAACCCCATATCAATTTTCCTTCTGGGAGGGGACCTTGGGGAAGTCCAAACCTTTACAATCCAAGAGTTGAGATATAGGATGAAAATGGGATTCAACTGAATTTCAGGCAATTATCTCTATAGGAACCCCAGCTTTTCTCCTGCAGATATCAGGTTGTTTTTGATTGCTACACCCGAAAGAAAATATCTCTACTTATCTGCAAATTTAAGTTTTAAATTGTACTTTGCTTTCAAACCAGATGAGAATGAGGAAGGCACCCAACACATGGGGTGGACCATTCTAGCAAACTTACGGGAAGATAAGGACAGAGAGTTACACAGGATGGATAGGCATGGATAGACTGTAATCAGCATGAGGAAAAAATCAATTTGATGAGATTACAGATTCTTTTCAGTATTAGAGTATTATTATGATTTTAATGATATTAAATAGAAAAAAAGTTGACCTAATTAACAACATCTTCATAAGAAACCCATGATTACCCCCATGGCTAATTTAATCATTTTTTAAAAAGTCCAAACAAATCATTTTTAATGATTCTGACAAGTGCCTAGTTGGACTTGTGTGTAGCTGTCCAATCCTAGATCCTACATACTAATAACATAACACCCGTGGTGCCATAGTAAGCAATAGTGGAATATTATAAAGTCAAGAGCCTGAAAAAGTACTGCAAACCAGGTGGAACTAATTTTAACATCATGAATACTTTTGAAAATAAAAATTAGTATAGAATTGCTAGCAGACCTGTTCTTTTACTTTGGAATCTCTTGTCATAAATGTCAAGCTATTCACTAGAATCTATCCCAGAGGAATTCAGCTGAACCAAAGGTTGACTTTGACTTTTAAGGCATTCTCCTCAGCCCTGACATCTGTCAGTGGGATTGAGTTTTATTCCTATCTGTGCCAATAGCCACATAGTTTATCAGTGCATATGACAGGTTTAACTTAGAAAAATATGCAATGCACTTGTATGAACATGTGTGGTATCTTGTCAATACCCAGGGGAATAAGAAGGAAACCTGCAACATCCTCCTTGAATCAACACTCCTACCACCTTCTCACACCATCTGGACTGAAAAGCCTAAATAATTATACTTAAAGACAGTCAGAGAATGCACACACTGGGCTACCCAGATCTGACCTTCCATTTTCTTTTCACTCTCCCATCTAATCCCTATGCCAGCATGGTATTCCTTTACATACATAAGGACAAGGAAACACTTTCTTGTTGTAGAAATGGTGGTGAATTCTAATGAGGAAATATTCTTGACACAACCTAAGGTAATCATTTGAGGGTAATGCATTTGGTTACTGAACAGTACACACCTAACCTAAGCTTTTATGAAGAGCATTTCGACACTTCAGGCAAAAATATCAGAAATCAGCTGCAGACATTAAATGTTTGCAACCCCATTATTGGTAAAAAGCAGGAGTTAATTGCTCATGTCTCAAATTTCAAGCTTTTGACAAAGGTGTAAAACCTATAAGGGTGAAGAAAAAGTCATAAAAACAAGTGTACAATGATGAAATAAGCCACAAAAAAATGATGGCTCTATTAGGGAGTTCTTACACAGGGGCCCAAACTTTTCAGGGTAGGCCCTGACAGGGTTGGTGAGAGTATGGAAAAGTATTCAGCTAAACAGAAAGCTGTTCCAGCAAAGATAAAACCTCTCCAGCCCCAGTGAAGCAATAACATTAGCTGCACAGGCAACCATCTGCCTGCTCTCCAAACTGGTTGGGAGGGGGTGCAGTTTTTAAGTGGCCAAGTAAGATCTCCAAGGTCCATTCCAGTTCTAAAATGCTCTGTCTAAATTATTTGTTCTTCATGAGTCAATATCGAGTGCCCCTTTTACACTCCATCTATTGTTGTTTTGCTCCATCAAACAAACATGTTTTTATTTTGCTTTTCTTTGTGGAAGATACAAATAAGAAACTATCAGAGTTAGTCAAAGCCCCTGGCACAATGCTGAGCATTCCCGGAAAACTCAGTAGGTACCCATTGGCACACAGAATACTAGATCTTTCCAATTGTATCAAGAAATGATTCACCAGTACCCCCAGAGAGAAAATGCAAATATAATTAGGAGAGGGGGTTAAAGGCTGTTTTTTATTATTGGAAAAATATTATATTCTTCTCATACACAACTAGAAGACTTTGGAAAAGGGTACATCATTACATGCTTAGATGCTTCTAACAGTTTTAAGAAATGAATATTTTTGTTAGAAATTATAGACAGGTTTATTTTTTTACTACGAAAGGAAAACATTGCTTAGGACATAAATAAGAGAAAAGAAAAAACATTTTGAGATATGATAGTCTGTTTAATAGCACTTTATTGAATTCAACTGATTTTTTTTAAACTTTGCATGTAGTGGCTATCTTCACCGAGGCAATAAGAATAAGAAAATATCTAAACTTGTAGCTAGATGAAGTTTGGCTAGAAATGAAACATATTACTGAAAGGCATAAGTATCCACAGGATGGGGAGAATGATGACATTCTAACATAGGAAGTTAAAAAAAAAAGATTGAGAAGATGGTGGCTAGAGAGCAGGGACTTGCGTGAGCTCTCCACCCAGGTCCCTCCAAACACCTGTAAAAATGGCTCTAGAACTGCAGAACCCACAAAATAGCAGAGGGAAGCAGAGATCTAGTCCAGGACAGCCTGGATGGTAGCGGGGTAAGGTCTATCGCATGGAACTGGGAGCGGAGCAGAACAGAGCCCAGGGTGAGCCGCACCTGGACCAAGCAGACCAGGAGCCAGGCAGAACAGGCCCTAGCACCCTGAATCAGTGAGCTGTGGCAGTTACCAGACTTTTCAACCCACAAACACCAAAAACAACAGAGAAGGTGAGTGGGGAAAGCTGCTGGGACAGAGTGAAAGGAGTTCACAGTTTGGCCACCTCCCTGGAGGCAGCAGAGGTGGTGCAGCTCTGAGGTTGCTTACAGAGCTACAGCTGCAGTTGCTTCCAGGCCCAGGCCCACCTGGTGGGAAGAATTAAGTGGCAGATCAGAGCAGGAGTGCAGAGCCTGCTCAGATCTGAGTCCAGTCAGAGTCGGTGGTTCTTGAGGGAGGAGGAGCGCTGGTGTGGCAGAGCTTGCTGTGTAGAAATAGCTCTGAAAACAACAGTGCAACCCCTAAAGCTTGGGACAAAGGACTCTACTCTACAAGCAGTCATATCCTGACAAAAAAATCAAGGGTCAGGTAGTTGGCTGGGAACTTGAACAGGAAGCAAATATGGACTCAGATTCAGTCTCAGACTCTGGAATGTTTTTTTGGTGACAAAGAAGACTAAAACATACAGACAGAAGAAATCAACAAAGTCAAAGAGCCTGCATCAAAAGCCTCCAAGAAAAACAGGAACTGGTCTCAGGCCATAGAAGAGCTCAAAAAGGATTTGGAAAAGCAAGTTAGAGAACTAGAGGAAAAATTGAGAAGAGAAGTGAGAATCATTTGAGAAAACCATGAAAAATAAGTTGATGAATTGCTAAAGGAGATCCAAAAAAAAAATACTGAAGAAAATAACACCTTAAAAAATAGACTAACTCAAATGGCAAAAGAGCTCCAAAAGGCCAATGAGGAGAAGAATGCCTTGAAAGGCAGAATTAGCCAAATGGAAAAGGAGGTCCAAAAGACCACTGAAGAAAATACTAGCTTAAAAATTAGACTGGAGCAAGTGGAAGCTAGTGCCTTGATGAGAAATCAAGACATTATAAAACAGAACCAAAGGAATGAAAAAGTGGAAGACAATGTGAAATATCTCATTGGAAATACCACTGACCTGGAAAACAGATCCAGGAGAGATAATTTTAAAATTATTGGACTACCTGAAAGCAATGATCAAAAAAAGAGCCTAGATGTCATCTTTTAAGAAATCATCAAGGA
>JAQQSZ010016345.1:0-11055 GCA_028646595.1 Phalanger gymnotis
ATTGGGATAGGTTAGGAAGAAGCAAAATGTAATTAGTCTTTCACAACATGAGTATTGTGGAAGAGTTATGTATAATGATACGCATTGGCACATGTTGAATTGCTTGAATTCTTAGGGAGGGTGGGTGGGAAGGGAAGAGGGGAGAGAATTTGGAACTCAAAGTTTTAAAAATAGATGTTCAAAAAAAAGTTTTTTTTTTCATGCAACTAGAAAATAAGATACACAGGCAATGTGGTGTAGAAATTTATCTTGCCCTACAAGGAAGGAAGGGAAAAGGGGATGGGAGGGGAGTAGGGCGACAGAAGGGAGGGCTGACTGGGGAACAGGGCAACCAAAATATACGCCATCTTGGAGTGGCGGGGTAGAAATCAGGAGAAAATTTGTAATTCAAACTCGTGTGAAAATCAATGCTGAAAACTAAAGATATTAAATAAAAATTTTTTTTTAAAAAAAGACTTCCTTGAGATCTTCCAGGAATGCTTTTTGGTCTGGAGACCAGTTCACTTTCCCTTTTGAAGTTTTGTTTGGGAGAAAATATTGTTCTCTTCTGAATTGGTATTTTCATATTCCCTGTCTTCATAATATGATTCAATGTTCTTTGGCCTTTTAGTTTGCTTTTTCATGGTGTTTTTTTTTTTCCTCTTGGCTTCTACAGTGGATCTCTGCTTCTGGGGCTCAGGGAGCTCTGTCCCATCTTTCTTGTGTTGGGATCTGTGGGCCTGCTCACTGGCCTTGTATGCTGTGGCCTCTAATTTTGTGACGTGTCGGGGAGGGTTGGTCTGGCTGCTGGGGTGGTCTCCCCTTCCCCAGGACTGCTCTATAGCATGAGTCATCTCAGCTGTTGTCTGTACTAGTGTCTGACACTTCCCGTGGCTGTGTAAAGGCATGTCTGGGATCCTGGTGTTGATGTTTATTAGCTCCATCCCCTGGGGCTCAGTTACTCTTGTTGTTCTCCTGAGGTGAGGCCTGCTGGGACACCTTTCTTCCTGTGTTAGTCTCCTTCTGCTCCCACAAGAAGGGCCCTCTTCCCAACCTCTTTCTTTATATGGCTACTGAAGCCCCACTTGTGGCTCCTCTGTTTCTCCCCAGGTAGTATTCTCTGGGTGAGGGAGAGAGGGAGAGCCGATTAACCTGGCCATTGTGGCTCCTGGAAGTTCAGGAAGGTGAGTTTCAAACCTTTAGACTGTGGGCTGGAGGCCTCCAGGCTAGCTGATCCCACAGCTACAGACTCTGCGCTGGTATCTCCTGTTGTTCTGACAGACTCAGGTCCTGGGCTGAAAGGCCTGGGGCTCAAATGCCACAGTAGCCAGAACTTCCACCCCGGGCCTCCTCTTGCTCCCACCTTTCACTCCCTGAGCGCTCTCCCAGACCTGCAGTTCCTCTGCTGTTCGTGGTTGGTGTGGTCTGGTGCCGTTCCACATGCCTGGTGCTCCTGCCCTTCTTAGTCTACTAGTGGCTTCTAACTTTCTCAAATCTGCTCAGATTCACTTTTTTATGTATTTGACAGAATTTGTGAGAGAGCTCCAGTAGTTCCTTCTTTTCACAGTGCCATCTTGGCTCCGCCTCTAAGTCGAGCCAAGGCATTGTAATACAGAATGAGGAAGGTTTGGAGAAGGCCCAGGGGTTAGAAACATAACCCCCAAAAGGTCTTAAATAGGAGTGAATAGTGCAATAGAGAGAGCACTCAACCTGAAATATTGCCCCTTCCTGTCTTTTTTTCCTCTTAAATGCTGCCTTCTCCCGGAAAGACCAACTCAAATGCCACCTCATCCATGCAGCAGTCCATGATTCTGCCTGTCAGAAACAGCCTTCCTCTTTGAACCTCAGATATCACTCCTTTTGGCAACTTTCTAAACTTTCTAATGCTCTTATTTTATATACATACACACATATGTATATACATACATATATATACATATATGCATATTACAGTTAATTGTGTTTGTATTCCTATTCTTCCTGCCTACCCCACCCCCACCCCACATACTTCATGTCCCACGAAACACTAATATCCTTCAGTCTATCTTAAGGAGTGCATGCTCATGCAGCTAGTTTCTAGAGCAGCTAGAGAACCAGACCTGGAGTAAGAGGGACCCGAGTTCAAATTGGGCCTCAGACACTTACTAGTTGTGTGACCCTGGGCAATTCACTTAACCCTGATTGCCTGGGTTGGGGGAGAGTGCATGCTTTTTTCAGACCGTTTTTTTGGCTTTGGATTTGTAGGACAAAAGAAAGCAAGAGATCCCCAAACTGAAGTCACATCAGCTTTCTCTTCAGGAAAAGTACAGATATCTTCCTAGGCCTGATGGGACATCAAACTATCTAGAACCTTCTTCATCTGCTGAATCTCACACATCATTTGCTGATTTTCCAGCACCATTGGCTCCTTTGGAGTAGATGAAGCCAAGGGGAATCTCAGCTCTTAACTGCTCTGGTCATTTCTTCCAATGGAAACGCAAAGAAAGCAGATGACTCAGGCTTATCTTTAGAGCCCTTTGTCTTTGTGGTAACCTTTTTCCTCTTCCAGGTTATAGAATAGATAACTAAAGTGCAGAATACTGCTATCCCTTAATTAGTCTTATCAGCAGCAACTTTTCTTGAAGTTCCTGAGGTTTCCCACAATCTTTCTTTTTTTTATTTTCCTGCTAGACTATCTTGACACTTCTCTTCCTGCCCATTACATTAATTTGAAATTAAAAGTTCCGGTCAGAACCTAATTCATCAGAGTGTTAAGCAGCAAACCAATTCTGGCTACAGTGATTCTCTCTGGTGCAACACTATGTTATATAAATATCTTGTGTCCCATATTGAGTTAGCAAATGAGTCAAGCATAATTATAAGATTTGAACATGTTAAATCAATCTGAAAAGAATGGAAGTCCATACATGGGATCTAATGTTTTCTTCAGATGGTGCTATATTTTGAGTGTATGTCATGCTCTGGCTAAAGGGAATTGATTCAGAAGTAAAGGAATTGACTTCTCTTCTTCTTAACCTTTAGGCTAGGCCTATACACACAGAGCTGAACAGGGAATTTGAGATGATTATCTGAATTTATGGGCTAACCAAAAATGTTGAAATGGAGTTGTTGTTGGTTACACAGAGAGAAGCTGGTCAGAATCCTCAACAAACAAGAGGACAGGAGCATGGGGGAACTGAGGAAGCAAGCCCCAATAACAGTAATAACTGCAGCAAAAATAATAGCTCTATGTAGCACTTTCAGCTCTGCAGAGCACTTAACATGTTAAATCCTTTGATCCTCATAACAACCCATGAGGTAGGTGCTATTTTCCCCATTTTACAAATAAGAAAACTGAGGCCCAGAGAATTTAAATAATTTGACCAAGGAGACACAGCACCTGAGTTTCTGAGTCACGATTTGAACTTGTGTCTTCTTAACTCCAAGAATCCAACACTGTTCCCTGTACTACTGTACCACAATCCACCAGATTTAGCTAGACAATTGGCCCTAGAGAATAACAACAATGGTACTAGTCCTCCTCCTCTTCTTCCTCCTCTTCCTCCTCTTACTACTACTACTACTACTACTATTACTACTACTACTACTACTACTACTACTACTACTACTACTACTACTACTACTACTACTACTACTACTATAACCTCCCAATCATAATTCAAAGGATGTTGAATTCAAATTCACCAATAGGGAATCACGAAGGCTCTTAGAGTTACCTCACTCTGAAGAAGATTTCTTCCCGGACAAGGGTAAAGGCGTTAAGTTTCTTACCCGCTACTCCAGTTTCAGAGGTCCTAAGGGAAAAATTTGAAAGTAGAGAAGACTTCATACTCTCTAGTCCTTTTATAAGCCAAGAATTGGGACTATAGGCCCCAGTGGGCCACAGGACTTCTGCTCTCCTACAAAGACTGGAGAGAGTCAGGGGTTACCAGGTGAATTACCACAAAAGTAGCTAGAGTAACTGTTCAGTAGGCAGAACAGTACAATTTCCCCAAGGTGATGAGTGAGACTGGCAGCCATGTAGCTCACCTATGTTAGCTCAAAACATCACACTAGGATCAGGGAAAAATGATTCACTGGAATTATTTACAAGGGACTGTGTAGGGAGTGATTGTAAGTGATAGAAAAGTAAGTCCCCCTCTGCCCCCTATTCATGGGAAACTCCATAGGTGCTGAAATGAATGGACTGACAAGGCCTAGAGTCAGGAAGACCAGAATTAAAATCTAGCTTCAGACACTCATGAGCTGTGTGACACTGGGCGAGTCACTTAACCTCCATTTGGCTCAGTTTCTTCAGCTGTATAATGGGGGATAATAGCACCTACTTCCCAGGACTGTTGTGAGGATCGACTGTGATAACATTTGTAAAGCACTTAACACAGTGCCCAGCAGATAGTAGTTGGCATATAAATGCTTATTTCCTGCCCTTCTCTGGAGCTGGGGGCTCTGCTGAAAAGAGCTATAGTCACTAGTCGTATCACAAGACAAACTTCAAAGTTCCCCTTAGTATCCAGAGGAAGGAGTGGCCCTCTAGGAAAAAGGGCCTCTAGGAAAGAAGTCCATGTATTTGACATATATCATCTCACAGTCCTGTGCTGCGGTATAGCAGATATTTTTGTCATCCTCATTTCCCAGAAACCAAGGCCCGGATGGTTGAAGTGATGGTAGCCCCACAGTTGAATAGCTTGAAGAGCCAGAGACAGGATTTCAACTCAGGTCTCGTTATTCCAAGTCTCATGCTTTTATTCTTCCACCCCATTGCCCAAGCCTTCTAGACAACTCAAGACTCTCTGTGAATGAGAGTTACTAGGAAATGCTTTCTTGAAGTAATGGGATTTCCATTGGGTTTGAAGGACATTGAAGATTTGTGTAGGCCACAAAGAAGATAAGAATAGAATGAGAAAGGAAGATTGCAAAAGAATATTTCAGGGACAGCTTGGACGCTGTACGAACTGCCTGCAGTGGAAGATTCGTTTTGGAGAAAGTAGTGGGATGTTAGATATGTTAAATGTTTCATTTGGAAAACTTTTCTCCTAGCAGGAAGCATCTTGAGAGAGAAGAGAAAAACACAACAGAAAAGAAATGGCCTACCTACCTCTTAAAACCCTGCAAGGAGCATGCTGAGAGAAAACTGTAGATATTTCTTTGATACAAGTCTACTTAAGAAATACTTTGTAGAGGTGAATTTCCTAGCTCTACAACACGGCCTTCCACCTACTTAGCTGTAGCCCTCAAATAAGTTTGGATTTCTTGGCTTTTTTTGCCAGATGGGAAGTCGGATGTGAAGTTACAAGTGATTAAGAGAAGCACTCACATTGGGAGAAGCAGGCTACCATGGAACAGTAGAAATTGAGAAAATCATACTAGGGCAGCTGTAAGACATTGGCCAATATGTGGCCCTTAGCACCCTGGAGAGGCAGGAGACTAATTTGGGGTGAGAAGATAGTGGTGAATCAGACTGACACTCCAATCCAGTCCAGTCACCAGTGATTCCAACCAAGGTACCAGCCAAGCCATCATGGAATAGTCACGGTCCTCAAAGAGTTCAATGGAAAAGAAAGAGAGAGACAGAGACAGATATTTATTAAGTGCCTACTATGTACTATGCATGATGTTAAGAACTGGGAATAAAAATACAGTTATCTCTTTCACATCGTGGGGATGCCCCTAGGATCTGGAAAATCCATATAAAATTTTGACTCCATCTTTGTACAAGAGAAGAATTCTGAATTATTATGGTATTGAAAGATGAAATATGCTAATATCATACAATACTACACATATATTTTATGCATTTCTGAGTTTCTAAACTTTTTCTGTGTCATATGCTGGCCTTTGCTTTCTTCTGTGGCTTCTGCGAAATTCGCCCCAAAATTCCCACTTATTTTCTTATTCCGACCTGCGATATAGCAAAACCACAATGGGGAAGGGATAAGTGTACAAGCAAAAAGAAAACCAGTCCCTGCTCTAAGAAGCCATAAAGGGGTAGAGCACAAAGGGAACCAATCAGGAACACTTACTTAATGAAAGGAGCAGTTGGAAGCGTCTTCTAAGATGAGGAGGCTCCTTAGGTGGAGGTAGGGAAGTTCAGAGAATCAAGAGCAGAGTCAGGAGAGAGAATCATTTAAGTGGTATTTAAATAGAAAAGTAAAGAATAGATTGAGCATTTGAGGATGAGGAGAGAAAGCTTTACACCTGAAGAAAGGCCTTAAGTCAGAGGTGGTGCCCTTTGAAGCAAAGGATCCTAAGAACCAGAATGGGGAGAGAGGAGGGACAACCCTGTCCCCCAGCAAGGGCATAGAGGTGCAACATTGGCTGCCAAGTTCAAGGTACAGCTAGCTGGAGAGTTTGAATGGAACACAGAATGTATAAGCAGAGAAGTTTGAAAGGAGAATGGAGAGGTAGATCAGTTCAGAGTAGACTGGGGAGGAGGGGGTAAGTACTATCATTGCCAGGATGTGACATTTATATTTAGTTCTGCTAATAGGGAACCCTTGAAGATATTTGAGCAGTGATGTAGCATGGTCAGCCCTACACCTTAGGCATATAAGTTTGGCTGCTGTATAGAAGACAGGTTGTGGAGGGAGGAGACTTTAGGCAGGTAGACCAATTAGGCCATTGCAATAATGCAGGTGAAAATCAAGGAGTGCTGAAACCAGGAGAGTGGCTGGATGAAAGACCAAGATAGTGTGCTTGAGACTTTGGAACTGATTCTATATAAACTGGCCCAAATCTCTGCCATCCTTCACAAACTTTCACTTGGCCCTGCCATTTTCTTAAGGAATCTTCTTGCAGAGGCTGCTAGATGGCACAGTGGATAGAGTGCTGTGTCCAGAGTCAGGAATATCTGAGTTCAAATGCAGCCTTGGATGCTAACGAGCTCTGTGACCTCGGGCAAGTCACATTATTGCTATGTGCCTCAGTTTTCTCAAGTGTAAAATGGAATGAAAATAATAGCGCTTTTCTACCAGGGTTGTTATGAGGATCAAATGAGATAATATTTGTAAAAGTACATAGTTGTTGTTCACAGTGTCTAGATTCATCTTCCTGAGTTCAAGTCTGTCAAGACACTTACTAGCAGGGTGACACTGGGCAAGTCACTTATCCCTGTTTGCCTCAGTTTCCTCATCTATAAAATGAGCTGGAGAAGGAAATGGCAATCCACTCCACGATCTTTGCCAAGAAAACCCCAAATGAGGTCACCAAGAGTCAGACCTGACTGAAATGACTGAACAACAGCAAAAGCAACATATCTTGTGCTTACATATATGCATGCATACATAGTCTTTTGCCCAATAGACTGATGGGGTCTAGTTTGGCTTTGTTTCCCTGGGTACCGGCACATAGTAGAGATGCTTGGTCACTCACTGCTCGAGGGGCAGGTATGTGGGGGAAGGAGTGCAAAAGCTATGCCTTGCTTCGGACACAAGTCAGCTTCCTTAACCTCCCTTCTGTATGACTGAAGCACCTTCCTAATTGTGCAAACCCTTCAGCTAACTACATCTGCTTTAACTGAAAGAAAAGTCTTCATATACTTTGCATCTTAAGCCTCTATTAGTGATAAAATGGCTTTTACAGGGTCAAAAGAGAAAGGCAATTTCTGCCAAATATCTTATAAAGAAGGGATTTCTGTCTAAAGGAGGGAAAAGCCCACTGGATTTCAAAAGAAAAATGGAGAAATCATGTGATTCTGAGGGACAGAGTAATTCTCAGGGGCTTCTAGCAGAAGGAAGGGATTTTCTGTGCCTCCCTAGAAGGGCCCTAGATTAAAATGCTAGCAGGTTTCCCCCCACCCCCTCCAGTCTCAAAGGGCTAGAAATGCCATTAAAAACTTAACATTCTGAGAACTGCTTTGTGGGAAAAAGAAAAGCAAATCACTGAAGCATTACTTGCTAGAGCCTAGAAAGCGGAAATTTCAGGCAGTACTTTCTGGTGTGTCAGAATGAGCCTACCTTGCATGGGCAGGCTCCTGTTCCTGAAGCAGGATGGGGGGGGCAGAATAAAAGCAACAGCGTCCTAAGGACTCTTTGTGGTGTTAGATGTCACATGGTAGAGCAGACTGAACACTGACTCTGGGGTCAGAGGTCAGGGTTCAAGTCTTGCTTCTGCTACTTGCTACCTGGGTGATTATGGACATGACATCCCTGGGTGCCAGTTTCCTTCTCTGTAAAATGAGAGATTAGGGTTAAAAGTGATTCCTTTCTACTTGAGATCTGGGATGCTATGAGAATGTAAGGGAAAAAAACAGTGTTTCCCTATTGGCATATTAATATATATATATAATATATTTGTATATATACACACATATAATTATATATACATACATACGTATGTGTACATATGCATACACATACATGTATGTATGTACATATGTATACACATATATGTTGTTGTTCATTTTTCCAGTCATGTCCAACCCTTTCATTTGGGGTTTTCTTGGCAAAGATACTAGAGTGGTTTGCCATTTCCTTCTCCAGCTCATTTTACAGATAGGGAAACTGAGGCAAACACTTAAGTGACTTGCCCAGGGTCACACAACTAGTGTCTGAGGCTGGATTTGAACTCGGGTCTTCCTGACTCCATTAGCTGTGCCACCTAGCTGACCCTCATAGGAGCTTTATCAGATGGACACCACAGGCATTATCCTCACTCTCTGCATTTTTCTGATTCCATATCCTCTGCACTGTAGATTGGAGCTCTCTTCCGGCCATCTCCACTTACAGATTATGTGCCAGGTGGCTGAGAGGGCCCGAAGGGTTCAGGGGGAGGCCAGGCAAGTGTTGGCAGGGAACAACTCCCCCTAGCCCTATGTTGATGACAAATAGTTACAATGACAACTTGAATAGCCAGACAAGAACAGAACCCCAGAGAGACAGCTGCCCAGCCATGATGTCAGCTGGGGTTTTGCCCAAGTTAATTTCCTATGCGCCTACAGCCACTGCCCCAGCATATGCATAGAAGGACTATCCATACACAGTCGTGTGTCACTGGACAGTTATGGCCTGCTGGCCCCTCCCAGCTCACCCATCCTCCCTGCCTTTTGTTACTTTATGCCTTGACTCAGAGCTTCCATCCTCTCATGATGCCTGTCCCAAGCATGGGGTACATAGTTCCCCCTTTTGGAATTTCTAGCTGCCTTCAGGCCCCTGCTCGTCAATCTCCTGGTGCAAGCCTTTCATGCAGCCCCAGGTTGTTCAGGTTCTTTTACTCCTACTCAAATTATCATGTATATACTTGTGTGTTTACATGCTGTAACCCACCCCTTCCCCACACAAAATAGCAGCTCTTTGGGGATAAGGGCCGTTTTTCCTTCTGTCTTTGTATCCCCCAAGTCATACTCACTGTAGTTACTTATGAAATGTTTGTTGGATTGAAATAGATTAGATTCCCAGAATTTCCAGATCAGTCACATTGCCAAGGTAAGCAGCCTCTTCCATCTTCTTCCTCCACAGATCCACCGAGCACAAAGTTTTGAAGCTTCTTTCAGCTCTCACCTTTACCTTCACTTATAGTCCCCTCTTCCTTATGGGGGACTAGTAGGCCTTTCTTTTTCTCTTTATTTCTGAAACCTCAGAGGCCTTTTGCTCTTTTAGAGCTCTTTTAGAAAGATGAGACCTCATACAACCATGGATGAGACTAGGTGAAAGAATAATGGCTGGGCTGGAAGTAGGACCAGTGGGCTAAAGAGCCCTGCCACTTTCAGGTCTCCTGAAACTACCTGACTTTGGGTGGCAACTGTTTAGCAGGTATTGCTTGTGGTAATGAGGAAGGTAGGCCACTCTGCCATAATGATTCCTCCTCTCATTTCTTATCATTGACTTCTTAGGGGAGTGTAACTAGCAGTAACTCTCTGGGTCAAAAGGTATAGATATTTTATTCACTTTTTTCACATAATTTCAAATTGTTTTACTGGAGAAATGATGCAATTCACAATTCTCCCAACAGTTTATTAACCACTCATCTTCCCACAACCTCTCCAACATTGACTATTGCCATATTACTATCACCTTTGCTAATTTGCTGGGAGTGAGGTAAAACCTCAGAGCTGCCTTGATTTTTCTTATTATATGTGATTTGAAGAGTTTTTTCATATGATTATAAAACAATGCAATTCTTTTCAGAATTGTTCATTACATCCTTTAACGACGTATCTACTGGCGAATGGCTTTCAATCTGATATAGCTCTGCTGGTTACCTATATGTCTCAGATATCAGACTCTTATCAAAGATGTTCTTTTTAGAAAAAAAAATTGCCATTTTAGCACTTCCGTTCTTATTCTAGTTGCGTCAATTTTGTCATGCAGAACTTTTTAATTTCAAATTGTTTGCTTTATTATTTGAAATTATTTTTAAAATTAATGAAATAGTATCATTAATTAAAAATTATTTCTTTTACATTTTGTAATCACTTATGCCCCCTTTTTGGTTGAGAATCCAGCCCCTAGCCACAGCTGTTAAATGACGTGGTTGTCTTCTAATTTTTGTGCTATTACGTTAAATATTCAGACTACATAGCCATTTTGAATTTATTGTGACACATAATGTAAGATGTTGCTCTAAACCTAATTTCTGCCATGATGCTTTCCAGTTTTCCCAGAAATTCATGTCATAGGCTAAGAGGCCTTTTTCAGATAACTTCTACATATATCTGGGTTGATCACACACTGGCTTATTGAGTTCAGTTATTTCTGATTTGTCCTTGTATAGTCTGCTCCACTGATTAACTTTTCTATTTTTTGTTAACTAGCACCAGTTTTGATGATTACTCTTTTACAATATAATTTGGAATCTGGGAGTTTTATTCCCACTCTTTTCCTCCTTTTTAAAATTTTTTCCCTTGAGATTCTAGATCTTTTGTTCTCCGAAGTCAATTTTATTATCATGTTGTTTAACTCTATAAAATATCCTCTGGTAGTTTGATTGGTCCATCATTAAATCTGGAAATTAATTTCCATAGGATGGCCATTTTTATTATATTGGCATATCTTAGACATGAGCCTGGCATATGCCTCCAGTTATTTGTTATTCTTTATTTGTTTTTTTTTTATTAACATCTTTAGTTTTCAGCATTAATTA
>JAQQSZ010016346.1:0-11055 GCA_028646595.1 Phalanger gymnotis
CCCAACCAGGACTGGACTTAGATCTTCAGC
The DNA here is from genome assembly GCA_028646595.1 of Phalanger gymnotis. Classification (NCBI taxonomy): domain Eukaryota; kingdom Metazoa; phylum Chordata; class Mammalia; order Diprotodontia; family Phalangeridae; genus Phalanger; species Phalanger gymnotis. The sequence continues at coordinate 31 of JAQQSZ010016346.1, forward strand.
AGGCTCTTCACTCCTGCTCTGATCTGCCACTTAATTCCTCCCACCAGGTGGGCCTGGGGCCAGAAGCAACTGCAGCTGTAGTTCTGTAGCTGCCCCACCTCTGCTGCGCCCTGGGGCGGTGGCCAAACTGCAAACTCCATCCCAGTCCCCAGCAGCTTCTCCCACTAACCTACTCTGTTGTCCTTGGTGTTTGTGGGTTGAAAAGTCTGGTAACTGCTGCAGCTCACTGATTCAGGGTGCTAGGGCATGCTCTGCCCGGTTCCTGGTCTGGTTGGCCCGCGCTGCCCACGGTGGGCTCCGCTCTGCTCAGCTCTGCTCCCAGCTCTGCGCGGATAGACCTTACCCAGAGACCATCCAGGCTGTCCTGGGCTAGAGTCCTGTTTCCCTATGCTATTTTGTGGGTTCTGCAGTTCTAGAATTGGTTCAGAGCCATTTTTATAGGTTTTTGGAGGGACTTGGTGGGGAGCTCACACTAGTCCCTGCTTTCCAGCTGCCATCTTGGCTCCGCCCCCCAATACTGTAATATTTTCAAGGTGCCATATAATTTGTAACTTTCCCCACATTTACTATTTTCTAACTCCTGTCCCAGTTGTGAAGAACTCTGGAAAGGATTTTGGTTGCTTCTGAGATAAGATTAAAGGAATTAACTGGGAAGCTGAATCTTAATTTGCATTTGTCATCAATTGTAGAAAAAAATGGGTAGACTATAGATGACAGCTGAAGCTGGGAGAAAGGAATATGGCTACCCATTGGGGCCTGGACAGGAGGAAAAACTAAAATGAAGGCCTAAGGTTGGGAAGGGACAAGAATTAACAATGGCTGGAGGCCCTGGGAAACTGACCAACAAATGGTGTCTTGATTGCCTTTCCACCTTCCTCTTCCTAGTCTAGCTGCCCAGTCCCCTTTTGTTACCAGCTATACCACCCCACACAAGCCTTATACTCCCAGGGAGGTAGACAATGTCCCCAAAACATCGCTCCTAATCTGCCCCTATCAAAATTCCCATTGCTTTGTTTCCTCAATCTCAGCAACTGTGCCAAAAAGCACTATTAGGTATTAAGAACTGATTGTCATTTACTATATAACCCCTTGGGGAGGGAATTTTTGTCAAAATACATATATGTATATATGTATGTTTGAGGGGGCACTTGGAGGGTCAATATCTTAAGTGCAAAGGAATGAATTTCTAAAGATAGAATGACTAACCAAAATCCTTTTGAGAGTTCTTCATAACTGGGACAGGAGTTAGGCTAGTGGGGAGGTATTTGGGAGGCAGTGAGCTTTCCTGACTCTTTTAAGTCACCCCAAGCCCTTCTCCAGATATTTTTCCTATGTCTAAGTTTAGCCCGGTAAAAGGAAGTAATTTCAAAAAGTAAGAAGAATAGATAATCAAAAGGGAAGAAAAGAGACATAGACAGGAGGGTCAGAGAAGCAAATACAAGTGAGAAGCTAAAAAAGCAAAGAAGAGATTTGGAGTGCAGGCCTATTAGGAAAAAAAGAAAAGCTGAAGGTGGGGGTAGGGCTGGGGTGTGGCTTGCTGGTTCCCTTCCAGGCTGTCCCCTTTCTTTGCAAATACTTAGTTTTCCCCAAAAACTTACGGTTCTCCATAGATTCCAGCAACCGAGGTGAGGAACAACAAGACAAGGCCTAGATGAGGCAACTGGTCTTTCCCCATGGTGCTGGAAAGGGGAAGACAGGGAGGCCACACTTACTCGTTGCCTGGTCCTTGCACTGTGAACTGTTCCTAAGTAGGCTGGGTTTTATGCTTCTGCTTTCTGCAAACAAGAAGCCCGGCCCACACAACCCAGATTCTCACAAAAGGTCATTGCTCTCTGTTTGCTTCATTGCAGCCAAGTCTAATTTTTGGTAAATTTGGGGCCTGCTTCGAAGATAACATCTACATTCGAAATAGAGCCAAGGTTTTTTTTTTTTGTTGTTTTTGTTTTTTGTCTGACTATAAAATTTTAAATTCCCTTCCCTGGTTCGTAACAGAACTATTCTGAGGGCATTGCCATTACACCCAAAACATCTCTCTTTCTACCCAGAACAGTATCAGAAATGTTTCCTTCTCCAGCTCATTTTACAGATGAGAAACTGAGGCAAATAAGGAGAAGTGATTTGCCCAGGGTCATATGCCTAATAGGTGTCTGAGGTCAGATTTGAACTCAGGAAGATGAGTTTTCCTGACTCCAGGCCCAGCACTCTAACCAGTGTGCCGCCTACCCCAAAAGGGCCCTTGTAAGAAACAAAAGCTATTTCTCAGATAATCTCCAATAAGGCTGAAATAGTTGAGATCAAGGCTTGGGGAGGGGATTGGTATATAAAATCAGATTACTGTAAGGGGGAGGATGTGGGTTGGGATTAAGATGAGAGGAGGAAGAAGGGTGTCAAATACAAATTGGATTACTTCCTAATTTTGCCCAGAGCAGGAACTTATTGTCCGTATCACCTTCCACATCAAGGAAAAAGCACTTTCATTTTCACCAAGTCCTTTAAACTCTTAATCCTATAAGCCTATGGATCACTGCATATGCAATGGACTGAGATTCAACTCTGAGTCCACTCCCGTACACACCCAGCCAAATCATTTCACCAAGTTCCTCTCCTCCTTTGGAGTGGAAAAGACAAAGTAAGGAACAGAGTTTGAACTAGGAGTCATACAAAATGAGAGTCCTGCTTAGGGCTGCATTGAGGAGCAGTGATTTAAAGTATCTAGGGGGACTTTGGAAAACATTTATTGAGGACCCATCATAGGGAAGACATTATTATTATTCGTAATGGAAAAACAGGGGAACAACTGAAAGTCTACTTAAAGTTTAAGCACAGTTTAGTAACAATATAATATTTAATTGTATATGTATATACTGTATGTGTAATTGCATGATAACATATAATAGAATAATACATAATAGCCTTTACATAGGCTAGGTTGAAGGTTTGCAAAGAACTTTACAGGTGTTTCATATTATCTTCACAGCAATCCAGGGAGGTAGGTAGAATTATCATCCCCATTTTACATAGGAGGAATTTGAGGCAGACAGAAGTTAAGTGACTTGCTCAAGGTCATAAGTTAATAAGCATTTGAGGTAGAATTTAAACTCAGGTCTTTTTGACTTCTGGTCCAATTCTCTGTCCATTCACCACCTAAGCCACACTGGATCTGTCCAACTTCAGTGCTCCAAAGAAGAAAGGAACAAATGATGAAAGGAAAAAATGTAAGAGAAAGGAGAGAGGAAGACGAGAGTCGAGGAAAGATGCATCAAGAATCAGAAAGAATATTGCAAAACGGATAAATTTGATTATGTTAAACTGAAAAGTTTTTGCACAAACAAACCCAATGCGACAAAGATTAGGAGGGAAGCAGAAAATCGGGAAAATATCTTTACAACCAGTGTCTCTACCTAAAATATACAGGGAACTGAGCCAAATTTATAGGAATACAAGTCATTTCCCAATTGAGAAATGGTCAAAGGATATGAATAGGCAGTTTTCAGAGAAAGAAATTAAAGATATCTATAGGTATATGAAAAAATGCTCTAAAGAATCAGGAAGAATATATTACAGATTTCAAACCAATTAAGAATTATGCAGTAGGTCAACTGTAAGTGAATTTTATAGAGGAAACACCCACTTTCTTTTTGCAGTTTGGCAGGCACTGAAACCAATTTCCCTGAGTCCTTAGTCCATTATCTTTTTAAAAAGTCCTTTCTAAAGTAATGGCTGAATTATACATTTCACCACTTTTCTTCCAAAAGAACAAGGCTTTAAGGCTACGTGTAATTCTGTGAGTACAGATGATGGGGAACATTTCTGCTGGTTACATATTAATCATCTTCCAGATCAGTTACTGGATATGACCAGATCTATTCCGTAAGCAGTTAGTCTATTCCACAGAGAGAGGCACAGACTGCCTCTCAATAGCAAAAATTCCCATGACTTCAATCTACATGCATTTTCCTTCTCCATCTCATTTTACAGAAAAGGAAACTGAGGCAAATAGGGTTAAGTGACTTAAGTATCTGAAGCCGAATTTGAACCCAAGCTAGGCACTTTATCCACTGTGTCACCTAAATGCCCTATGTACATGCATATGTACATACACACATATATACACACACATACACATAATTTTAAATAGTTCTTCAATAAATTTCACCCTCTTTCGATATGGACATTCTCTCCAATATTTAAGGTCACTGCATATGCATACCTTTCCATCCCTGGTCACTCACATGTTCTTCCATTAGTTGCAAACATGCTGGGTTTCTTCTTTGCATTCTCTTGACATTCTGAGGGTATCATTGGAGCTCTTGCTTACGTGTTCAGCCTTTCTTCTCTTTTCTCCTTTAATCACCCATTTCTTTCTGCTGGATAATTTCTTGTTCGAGATGCAGCAGTTTGCTCATATTCATCCTGCAAATAAACTTTCATTACCGTCTAAGTGACCCTCAAGTTTGATTCTTTGGAAGCCTTACAACCAGCCATACAACACCTAGGGAAGAGTATTGTTTCAAAGATGGGCCCCTGTTTTAGAGAGAAGCTTGAGGTTATTTCTTAAAGGTAATTGGCATAAAGTCAACTGGTCCAGGGGAGCATCTTTACCGTCTCTGGTGTTTCTTCTTTAACCTGAATTTGTTTTCCTCCATGACAGAGGACAGCATCTTTGGAGATAGTATATTCCCCTTACTTTGCTTGATATAAATAATCCTGGGACCCCCAAATAAGTTACCTTTAAGGCATTTCAGGATGAAACTAGAAGGAAGACAATGAACAGATAAAAATGGAAAAGATCTGGAATTATGTTTATGTCATATTCTTTTTCATCATCAAGAACAATGGAACACGCAGACTCAAACATCAGAGCTCTGGTCGTACTTTTGAGAAAGTAGGATGTGAGCTCCTTGAGAAGGGATTGGTTTTTTTTTCTTTGTATACCAGCACCTGGCACACAGGATATTGGGATCATGGGTCTGGAACTGAAAGAGAAACTTAGAAGAAATCTAATCCAAACTCTTCATTTTCTAAATGAGGAAACTGACGCTGAAAAAGGTCAAGTGACTTACATGAATAGTAAGTGACAGAGTTGAGATTTGAACTCAGATCCTATGACTCCAAGTTCAGAATTATTTCTGTTGTACCAAATTAAAGTCAAAATGCCACTGAAGGATGAAAAAGCAGCTAAATTAAACCAAATAGATACAGAGAAGATTCACACTGGAGGCGATGCAATTTTTAAGAATTGGTTCTCAAGTTATCTAAAGGAGGGGAAAATGGGGGTATTTAAAGGCGTGGGAAAAAATGTGTAGGTTTTATTACAAAAAAAAAAAGGAAACCAAGAGAACATCAATAACTACCAACCCACATACCTACTTTTCTTTCTTTTTTTTTAAATGTCTATTTTATTTTTCTACATTTCCATCTATATAAAATTTTAATGAACATAATCCACATATGTGTCTAAGGCATTCTGGATGAGGGTGTTAGGAGGGAAAAAGAAATTTTTGTAACAGGTAGCCCACAATTCCATCACATGATTGACAGAAGGATTAGGAAAGTAGCATTACATAATGCCCCTCTGCTTATTGTTTGTTTGTTTAAAAATTATTTAATTTAGTAGAGCAACCTGATACTTCAAGGTGTTTCCTATGTTGTTGAATCATTGTCCAACTTTCGTGACCCCATTTGTGGTTTTCTTGACAAAGATACTGGAGTGTTTTGCCATTTCCTTCTCCAGCTCATTTTACAGATAAGGAAACTGAGGCAATCAGGGTTAAATAACTTGCCCAGGGTCACACAGCTAGTAAATGTCTAACTCCAGGCCTGGCACTCTATCTACTGCACCATCTAGTTGTCCATCTCTAATGTTCAAATTATACAAATTTCTTGAAAGATGTAACAACCAAGATAATCTTGTTTGATGACCGTTTGATTATTCTAGAAAACAGAGAAATGAATTTTTTTTTTGGTGGCACAATGAGACCATATAATCCAACTCTCTCATATAAGATTAGGAAATGACTGAGATCAAATAAGGTTAAGTGATTTGTTCAGGTTCTCAAGTAGTAAGTGTCCGAGATGAGATTTGAACCAGAGTTTCTGATTCTTCAGTGCTCCTCCTTCCCCTCCCTTCCCCTCTCTTTTTTCTTCCTTTTCTTCTCTTTCCTTTCCTTTTTTTTTTCATTTAAGGACCTTTGTTACTGACTCACATCTTCACAGATTATAATTCCCAGATGGATGTTCTTCTAGGATGTTCTTCCTGTTCTTAAAGAAAGACTGAACTATTTGTTCTTATTCTATTATCAGATAAGAAACAGGAGGTGAATCCAGGAAATACTCATGTAGAATCATAGCGTTCTAGAATTTGGAAGAGATATTACAGGTCACAAAGACCAGTGGTGTCAAACTTTCTTTCTCTTTCTTTTCCTTCCTTCCTTTTCTTCCCTTCCTTTCTTTCCTTCTTCCTTCCTTCTCCCAGTGTGGAAGCTCCCTCTACCCAAACAGACTGTTAAGTAATTTCTACAGATTATAGTGTAAGAGATTTACATGTTGCATTGAAGTTTTAAGTGACTTGTCTCTGGTCATACAGCCAGCACATGTCAGGGCAGGATTTGAACACAAATCTTACTGAGTCCAAGTCTAGCTCTCCATTCACTACACCATGCTATCCCCTCATCTTATCTATAAAATGAGGAAACCAGTCTAGATCAAGGATATCAAACACATGGTTAATATTTAACAAAATAAATAAAAATACAGTACTATATATTGATATATAATTTCCTAAGTCAATATGCAGCCTGCCAGGATCTTTATATATGGTTTAATGGTCCCTATTTCTATTTGTTTGACATTGGTCAAGATGGTCTAGATGATTTTAATATCCTTTCCAGGTCTAGAACCATGATACTATATAAATATCCCCTAGATTCACTTCCTGATTCTTATCTGATAATACAGTAAGAATAAACAGTTCAGTGTCTCTTTAAGAACATCCTAGGAGCACATCTATTGGGAATTATAATCTGTGAGGAGTCAGTAATAAAGAACCTTAAGTGAAAAATCTCTCAACTCTTGAAATCAAGAGAGGTTTATAACTAGACTATGGTCTTTCATTTGTTTTGGTTTGTAAAACAAACACAGCAAATTAAACAAACTCTGTCATTGTGTGGAAATATTTTCATTGCTACAGATGAAAATCAATTATATTTACCTTTCTCTGATCAGGGCCTTCAAAATTTGCCAAATTATCTAAAATTCTCTACCTACATAACCTTGTTACATGTGTAAATTTTCACAATGTTCTAGTAAAAAGCAGGCATTTGGATACTTAAAACAAATGCTCCAAAAGTCCTAGTAAAAGCAAAATTTTCAAACACGTTTACAGTATAGAAAAATTATAACGTCTAATTCTAAGAAGAGAAATGTTTGCAAAGTGTTGAGCAATTCTAAGTGGGAGTAAAATAGCCGGTGTACTGGAAAGGTCACTGGACAGGGAGTCAGAAGGAAGCAGAGGTTCTAGTACTTACCCTGCCACTAACTGGATCACCCTAGATATTGCACTCAATCTGAATAGGACTCATTTTTCGTTAGTGATGGGAATTGATTAGATGACCTCTAAGTTTATATCGGCTTTCAAAATCTACAGTTCTTGAGTGAATGCAATATTATGTAGTCTTTTTTGTTGACTGTCCTTCCTTCTCTAGAGAAGGATAGGAAATGGCTGCAAGTTTTCATTTGAGTGGTTGGCAGGCCTAATAAAATATCTCAATAAAAGCATTAGGAAGGCATGAAATAACTTAGAACAGTCGTTGGGAAGCCTTCACAAAAAAAATGGACACCTTGTTAAAATACACCTATAAATAACAGAACAAAGTCATGAGGCAGAAAAAGCAGAGGACATATGAGATGACTATGACCAAAAACAACTGACTTAGAAAACAGGATATGAAGAGATGATATAAGAATTATGTCTCCCAGAAAATTACTTAAAATTATACGACGAAACAAAAAAACCTGAGTACCATATTTCAAGAAATTATCAAAGAAAATTGCCCAGAAGAGCCTGAAATAGAAGGTAGAGGGACAGAATCTATAGGTCCACATCAAAGAGAAATCTCAGATGAAAACATTGTGAACTCTAACTCCCAGAATTCCCAGGTCAAAAAAAAAAAATTTCGAACAGCTAGGAAGTGAGAAAGTACATACAAAGGAAACCAACTAGATAAGGACTGAATTATTTTCAACGAGCATAAATTAAAGCAATTATAATATCATATATTAGAAGGAAGGAAAAAGGGTTTTGTGCCCAAGAATTAGTTTTCCTGAAAAGTTGAGCGTGACTGTAAAGGGGGTTTTAAAAAGAACTTTTAGCAGAATCAATTACTTCCGGACATTGTCCTTGAGAAAATCAGAGAAGGACAGAACCTTCCAAAGACACATCCAGAAGACAAAAGAAACTTAAGAAAGGTAAACAAATTGAACAATTAAGAAGTAATAAGTCCTTAAGTGGACAACAAAAAAGGGGAGAAAGTATTGTCCTGCCAGTGTTGCAACAGTCTAAGAGTCAGTGAGGGTAAAAAAAAAAAAAAAGCTAAAGAACTAAAAACCTTAACGGAGGAGAAAGAGGAAGAACTTAATATTTCTGATCATTGGAGAAATACAGGAAAAGATTATTCATTGATAAACTGGAGAGTATCCAGAAAAAGGCTACCACAATGTTGGCAGACCTTGAATCTATATCATATGAATACCCAGGGGAAGGAAATGGAGATGTTTAGCCTGGAGAAAACTTGGGGAAGAAAGGATCCAACAACTACTTATATAGGTATTTGAAGGGTTGTCCCATGGAGGAGAGATTAGTCTTCTTTGTATTGGGCTACAGAAGGCAAGAAGAAGGAGTGGAAGTTGTAAAAAAGAAAACTTTGGGTCGATGTCAGGAAAAATTGCTGGCAATTTGAAAACCATCCAAAAGTGGAATGCCTCTTGAAGTGGTGGATTCCCACTTATTGCAGGTTTTCACACAGAGTCTGGAGGACCACTTCTCAGGCATGTTATACTGGGGATGTCAGGTATGGATTAGACTTGGTAGGGATGAAACGATATGATTATTCAAACCTAGAAGTTGGGTGGATGTTGGGTAAGGGGATCTCAGGAACCTGATCCTTATCTAGGCTGGGGCAGGAGAGGTTTTTAAAAATAACAACACCAGCAATAGTAAGATTGGAATGGCAGGAAAAAAAAGGGAAGGAATGGGGTTGAGCAAGAATAGAGACTGAGGTGGGTTTGGGAGGTGGAGTTGGAAAGATATTGAAGGCAGAACACAAAAAGAAAGGGCAAAAATCAGGAATTTAAATGTGGACTAGGAGAGGAAGGAGTTGGGATAGGAAATTGGAATTGGATTGGGTTGACATATGAATAAATGAAAGCATTTATTAAATACTTACTTTGATCCCTGTGCTAAATGCTGTGGGTACAAACAGAAAAGCGAGACACTCCCTGCACTCAGGAAGGTCATTCTAATGAAGCACAAACACGTATGGAAGGTTCCAGCTGCAAATCAGATGAAAAAGTCTCATGGTCCTTAGGGTAAAGAAGCAAAAGAGATGGCAATACTTCTTCTTAAATGTCATTTCCACTGATAAAATCATATCACTTCTGTTGTTGAACTATTTGACAGGGCCAAGGACGTCAGTGGCAAGAACTTTCCTTTCTAGGTCTTTGGGAGATATGACTGTAGCATCTACAGAAGCAATGGCCAGGCTGTACCTCCTTAGGAGCAGCTTCCCAGTATGATGGATGAGAGTGCTGGACTGGAGGAAATGCTACTCCTACGGCTCTTGGGCGCAGGGCCTGAGGACAGATCAGGGTTAAGGTGCTGGTGGAGGTGGTGGTTTGACTTGCCTGGCTCACGCTGCCTCCTGTCTCACCCTCAGGTTGTTTTGCAGCTTCATCTAGACTGGCTTGCCTGTCCTGTATTTGGCAGTTGGCAGACAGTGCTGAATAAAAATATTGAAGGTTGGTTTCATTCTTCTTTCCTCCCACCCCGCTCACTCTTTTTCCTTTAAAGAAAAGGGAGCAGGGAGGGAGATAAAGATATAGCAAGTAATTATGTATAATTGACATAATAATCTAAGAGATTATAGCAAAATGTGATACAAGAAAAAATTAAGGTGGCCCTGGATCATCCACATAAGATTCTTCTTATTGGCGGGCAACTAGGTGGCACAGTGGTTAGAGCGCTGGGCTTGGAGTCAGGAAGACTCATCTTCCTGAGTTCAAATCTGGCCTCAGACACTTACTGTGTGACCTTGGGCAAGTCATTTAACCTTGTTTGCCTCAGTTTCCTCATCTGTAAAATGAGTGGAGAAGGAAATGGAAAAACACTCCATTCCCCTTGCCAAGAAAACCTTAGATGGGCTCACGAAAAGTTGGACACAACTGAAAACAATGAACAACAACAGCTTCTCATTGGTAAAGCAGTGATGCTGTATACCTATACAAAGGGCAGGGTTGATTCCAGAATTTGGGAAAGAAAGGCCTTCTTCTTGTTTCCTGCTTTGAGAGAAGACACATTTCGTTCCAGATTTTCTTTAAGCAAAAACCTAAAGAGAAAGAGAACAGATTTTGGAAGGCAGACATGCATAGTCCCTTACCATGGCCCTGATTTCCAACCTGCATAGCTAGAGACTTGGGAATTTCTCATTGGGTGAGACCGAGGCCTCTCTCCACAGAACTGAAATATCTTCTTTGATTTCTGTTTCCTATCTGCTTGGATAAATGGATTCATTCATTATTTGTGATGGTCTTTTAAGTAACTAATATTTTTTGGAAAGGAACCAAGCCTCTGAACATCTATTTTTTAAAACTTTGAGTTCCAAATTCTCTTCCCTCTTCCCTACCCACCCACCCTCCCTAAGAAGTCAAGCAATTCAACATGGGCCACATGCATATCATTATGTATAACACTTCCACAATACTCATGTTGTGAAAGACTAACTATATTTTGCTTCTTCCTAACCTATCCTC
>JAQQSZ010016347.1:0-11055 GCA_028646595.1 Phalanger gymnotis
AATTTGGCGACAATATTCCTAGAAGATTTCTTTTTGGGATCTATAGAATTCTCTTTTGATATGCTATGTGTAATTTTGTAAGGGTTCAGATTTTTCTCATTGACCATTGTGTACAGTATACAAATTCCTGAATACAAAGTAGATTGCTTGGATTTTGTATAATTAGAACATATAAATATTTTCTTATCATGCTCATTAAAAGGATTGGATTGGATTGCTTAGGGAGGGAAGGATGGATTGTTTAGGTATGTTTTTTTAATAGCCCTTTTTTACTGCAGTTTAAAGCACATAAACGGCCAGACCTATGACTTTTTAAGTACTTTGGTATACTTTTATTTAATAATTATCATAAAATAAACATTTTTAAACTTCAACATCTATAGTAGGAAAGATTATTGCATATATCATTTTGTAAAAAGGAAAATAAGAAAATGACTGAAGGTCTTATTTCTAAAACAGACAGCTTGACTTCAGTCTCTGGGTCATAATATATTATATTAGCATGCACATAGGACACCATTACTGAAAGTTTGGGGTCTGTTTTAACAAAAAGATATGAAAAAGCTTCTATATGTATACAAATATTTATAGATGCTTTTTTATGGTGGCAAAGAATTGGACATTGAGGGCATGCCTATTAGCTGGATGATGGCTGAGTAAGTTGTGTTATATGATTGTGATGGAATATTATTATGCTATAAGAAATGACAAGCAGAACACTTTCAGAAAAACCTAGGAAGACTCACACAAATTAATGCAAAGTGAAATGAACAGAACCAGGAGACCATTATACACAATAACAGCAAGATTGTATAATGACTAATTGTAAATGAGTTAGCTAAAATTACTATCTACCTCCAATGAAAGGACTGACAGAACCTGAATGAAGATTGAAGCATATTTTTTTTAAATTTTCTTAATTTTTTTTAATTTTGGTCTACATTTTCTTTTACAACATGGCTAATGTAGAAATATGATTTACATGACTGCACATTTGTAATCTATATCAAGTAGATTGACTTCTCAAGGAGGAGTTTGGGGAGGGAGGAAGGGAGACAATTTAGACCTCAAAATTTTAAATAATGTTTAAAAATTTACTTGCAATTGGAAAAATAAAATAAGAAATTAAATGATAAAAAAGAGTTGTGGCAGCTGGAAAATTCGTCGTTGTTATTAAACTGCTGATGACTCTCCATACTAGATAGAATGCGTCCTCAGGGGAAAAAAAGAACAGTTTATCATTGAATCTCTACTTGAAGGCTTTTGACATTAGCAAGGCCTGCCATAACTTATGTTTCCTGGAGAAAGTGGCATTTGCCTTGTATGTTAAAGTACAACTAGGAATTCAACGGATGGAGATAGGGAGGTTATTTGTGTTCTGGAAATAGCATAGACAAATGGATGAAGGCAGATCATGAGTCTGGGATGAGAAGTAGTCCTTTATGACTGGAATATAAAATGTCGTGATAAATAGTGAGATATAACACTGAAAGTATAGTGTCAGGCTATGAGAAATTTTCAAACCAGGTGAAAGAATTTGAATTTCATTAAATAGGAAATAGTAAACAAAAGTGTTTTTAATGAGTAAGTCACATGACCAGATTTATGAATACTGAAGATTAATCTGGAAGAAATGTAAAAGTCAGGGGTTTGGTTTTATTTTTCCATCAAACACAGAGTTTAATTCATTGAAAAGAGCAACAGTGAACAGAATTACTGGAAGGGCACTTTTGAAACTATATCTAATGATAAAATAAAGCAGGGATATGGAAAGAGTAAAAGCGAGAAGACATAGAAGGTTTTGAAATAAACAAGACATAAGGTAATGGAAGTCTGTACTGGAATAATGTTGGTGGGAAGAGAGAGTAGAGAAAGAATTGAATAAATATTACAGAAGTAGAACCAAGTGGACTTCCTACTGATTCAGTATGAAATGACAGGGAGAAGAACAAAAAATGATGCAAATTTTTAACTGTGGGATATTTACTTATGAATAATACTGCCAGTTTCAGAAAGATTGAAGATAGAATAAAAAGATGGGGTGGGGGGAAAAGACTGATGTCAGATTTGGATCTAATGAGTTTCAGGTCCCAGTTGGTTTTAATATGGGTCTAAAAGGTATGGGGGACCATAGGATCATGAAATTATAGATTTAGAGCTCAAAGGAACTTGAAAGGCCATTCATTTCACAAATGAGGATATTGAAGCTCAAATAGAGCAATGATTCGCCCAACATCATCAAGGTAATAAGTGGGAGTTTACATTCAGGCCCAGGTACTGTAACTCCAACTCCAGCATCATGCTGTTGAGGGCTTTCATGCTATCCTTCTGAATGAGATACAGATATGCTGCCTAGCAGATAGTATATTAGGATTTAGAATTTAGTGGACCCAAAGTGTTGTCAGTAATGAATTGACATTACCTTGGTTAGAGGACTCTCTGGTCCCTGTATTATTTAACATTTCATATTAATGACTTTTACAAAATCATAGATATCATGGCTATCAAATTCGTTAATGACATAAATGTGGAAGAGATTGCTGACACAAAGTCTCATAATGTTTGGGTGTGTACTTGAAGCTTTTTCATTTTGGTAAAGCCTACTTAGTTAAAGAATTGAGTCAGAATATTTAAATACACACACATATACATATACATACATATAATGTGTGTGTATATATATATATATGTATATATTTGGTATGTTAGAAATATGGGATGACTTTAATAAGATTCATTTCAGTAGGACAAAGCACAGTGCTCCACGTAAAGGTTAAAAAAATTAACTTAAAAAATATAAGAGAATGGGGAAAGCATAGCTAAGTGTCAGTCTGAAAAAAAGTTCTGGGAATTTTAGTTTAATTCAAATTCAATATGAAGGAAAGAGGGAATAAGCATTTATTATGTGCTGCCAGGAATTATACTAAACACTTTACAAATATTATTTCATCTGATCCTCTTAACAATATGTTACTATCCCCACTTTACAGTTGAGAAAACTGAGGCAAACAGGAGTTAAGTGACTTGTCCAGAGTCATATAGCTAATAAGTATCCGAGACTGAATTCGATCTCAGGTCTTCATGACTCCGGGCCCAATCTTGTATCCACTGTATCACTTAACTGCTTCTGAAGCAATAGTTCAATACAGTAGGCAAAAATGAACTCAATCCAAGGCCACGTTAAGGGGGAAAGAGTGGTATAATGAAGGAGATGATATTCTCATTGTACTGAGCCCATATCAGATCACACTTGTGCTATCGTTATGAATCCTAGACCACTTATCGATGAAAGATGTTGACAAGCTCAATAGTACTGATGAGTGTCCAAGATGATAAGGTAAAGGGTATGCTAAAAAGAATGAGTTTAAAGAACCTCTCAGTTGACAATGCATGCTAACTGCCTTCAACCAAAGTCTTTCTCTGGTATCTCACTGTGATGTACAGATTACTCTATAACTCTAGTGTCTAAAAGCCTACACTAGTGTAGCACTACTTTCAGCATTTCCTATCAACCTAGAAAGACTTCAAGGGCAGCTCCATTGACAGGCTGTGTGTCTGCTGCCCAAGGAGCATCCTGAGTAAATCACCAATTTGGCTTCAGGGAAATTAGTTGGGTTTTTTTGTTTTTTTGTTTCCCATATCAGCTCTTGGAGACATTCTATTAAGTTGCAGAAAGATGGCGATTTGAATAGGTGAAAGAAATACCATCACTCTCTTCTTCCTTCTTACCAGTGAAAGTAGTAACCAAAGACCTGCTGTCGTCTGTCTTTGTAAGGCTAACAAAGTTCATTCCATTCATAGAAACCTAATCTGACTGTGCTCTTATGATTTCAAATTCAAGAGGGGCAAACAGAGCAGATGAGAAGAATTACTCTGAGGAAATATTTATACTTTTATTTTCCCTAAAAATATGTGTAAAAGAGGAATAACTCACATACATACACATATACACACATATCAATATATACATATATGGACATATGTACATGCAAATATGCATACATGTGCACATATGCATATATATGTATAGATTGATATATACAAATATAAATACATGATATAGACAGACTTAGATACAGATAGATGATATAGATACAGATGTGAATATGGATATAACTACAGCCATAGATATATTATGTCAATAGCGATAGATGAGCTACAAATATAGATAATATAGATACATGATATAAACATAGACTTAGCAACATATAGATATAGATACATGATATCAATATAGATTAAAGAGAGAGATGGAGAGAGAGATCAAGATAGAAATAGAGATGTAAGATAATTTGGTAAACCTAGCTATCATCTTCCTACCAAGAAAGTATATTTTATTTCTTCTCATAGTTCCTTCTCAGAAATGTTTTTATTGGTTGGTACTTTTATAAATCAATACAGTCCAAATTCCTAAAGTTAAGCAACTGAATTATACTATCACTTTCTGAAAACTTAAAATATCTTTGACAATCAAGTGCTCTTTTTTTTCTATTTTATTAGTTGCAGAGCAAATATTTAGTATAGATGTTGCCCAAACTTCCACAGACATTCCTTTGTTTGCCTTTGATTTCAATTGTCATTCACTCTTGCTTAATAATTATTTTCTCCAGATATTTCCTCTGTTTTAATCATCCTTCCCTTCTCTGTGACTTTAATTTTTACTAGTGCTGTTCCTCTGGATGCTTGTAGTATAAAGAGTAATACTTGGAGTGTGGGAGATCTAAGCTCAAATCCTTCCTTCGAAGCTGATTAGTTGTGTGACCCTAGGCCAGTCATTCATTCTGTACATCAGTTGTCCTCACTAGTAACAAGGGGATAACAATTGTTATAGTGCCAACATTACAGGGTTGCTCTGAACTTCCAACGAGATAAGGAATGTAAAAGACCTTGTGCTCCACAATGTCCATTACAAGGCTCAAATAACATATTTTAAAAGGTATTTTGCAAACTTCAAAGCACTTAGCAATCAACCAAAGCACAATCATTTATTGAATGCCTACTATATGTAAAAGATTCCCCTAGAGTCTGTGGCCACAAAGACAACAATTCTGTGGTCTAGAATATGCACAAACTAGGTCTGAGGTTATTTCATTGAGGTAGGCACTAGCAGTTGGGATTGGGATATGAATCAGCAAAGACCTTATGTAAGAAGTGGATCTTGTGCGGAACTTTAAAGGAAGCTAGGGTTTCTAAGAGGCAGAGATGAGGAAGAAGGGTATTTCAGGCATAGGCATAGAATCTCATATGTCACAACATAAGGGATAGCATGGGACAAGATACAGAGATAGGAGATAGATTGTTATGAAAAGCAATGAATAAGCCACTTTGGCTAACATGTCAATTGTAAAGAATATGTAACAATCTTAAGAAGATATACTGGAGCCAGAAAGTTAAAGTCTTTGCAATAGTCCAGGCAAGAGATGATCATGGGCTGATGGGTATGAGGACCATGTAAGTGGAGAGTAGATGCAAAAGATGTTGTGAAACTTGAATTGGAAAGATGTCACAACTAGTTGGGTATGGAGGGTAAAAAGAGAGTAAGGAATCTGGGATGACTCTGAAACTAAAAAGTTTGGATAAAGTGTAGGTTTTAGGAGGAAGATAATAAATATTATTTTGGACATCTTGAATCTGAGATGATGATGGCAAATTCAGTTAAAAATATCCAATGTGAGACTGGAACTCAAGAAAGACAAGTGTGTATGTATGTGTTTATTTTATTATTATTATAATTTCTTCCATTTCAATTTTTCTCCTTGGTATTGAAATATTACAAAGCCAACTCTTCCATAGGACTTGTATTTTAGATGGGACATAATAGATGGACTTCCAAAGTAGTATGCTGGCACTCCCAAGATATTAAAGGAACCAAAGTGAGGCCAAGTAAGGCATATCATCACTGGAAGATTTATGGAATAACATGAATAAAGATGTCAAAACACATGAAGGCAAGAGGGCTAAGGTTATGCATCAACATAGGGAGTATTTAGAACAATCAAATCACAGATCCATGAAATTTTCAAAATAGGAAGCTTGTCTGGTATATCAGTACTTGGGTGTTTCAGTTATCTCTTTGACAGACATTTATAATCTTAACACAATTTTGTCTTGATTTCTACAAAGCCAACTCAGTAAAATAGTATTCTCCACTACTTTGTTGATTGGTATATGTAAAACATTTTAAACTTTATATTCTGAATGCTACATAAAAATAAATTGAGTTGAACCTAAAACTGGCTCATTGGTTCATATACTAGCCTTTCACATGAAGAGATATGAGTTCCAAAGAGAATTAGATTGTAAGAGAAATGTACTCTTCTCACCCTATCTTTCAACTAGCCCGCAACACATATATGCACATATGTGGGGGTACACACACACACACACACACACAAACATTAATACATGTATAGTTTCTTGTGACAGAAGTATCCATTCCTAAGGCTAATCAAGGAACATCTATGATAAATTGGTAGAAGTGAGATTAGAAGCTTGGCAACCACATACCTGTGTGCTACCAATCTTGTCCACAAATTCCAATGACTTCTACCACCAAAGGTGATTAAACAATATATTATTGATATGCTCTTCACAGATGATTTGGTGACAGTGATTTTCTAAGACTTATGAATATAGTTCAGCAGGAATAACCTTAACTCCTTGATATTCAGTAATCTGTAACCTTGATTAGTGGCTTTTCTCATGCATCCATCTCTCTCTCTCTCTCTCTCTCTCTCTCTCTCTCTCTCTCTCTCTCTCTCTCTCTCCTTCTCCTTCTCTCTCTCTGTTTAATCTTCTCCGTGAAAAAAAAAAATATGTGACAACATGATGCATTTGGCCTGCTCTTATTAAAGTTAAATACTGCCTTTTTAATTTTCAATTCTAACAAAAGATATGTGACAAATGACATAGTAATTTTCCTATTCCTTCATGTTCATAAAACATTGATAATATGATTTTTACCTTTCCTTTGTTCTCAATTAAATGAAATGTTCCAATACAATTAATGTGTTCTTGCAATTTAGTTTTTCTTTAGAGGTTTCTCTTGTCTCTGATTAACAGCATTTTCCATCCATTCTGAGAACCCCCAACTGCTATTCAGAATGGTTCATTATGCCTGCCAGCTATAAATACAATTGTGAACCAATATCATTTTAATTGTTTCACTAATAACTTGTTTTAAATGATTCAACAGTCATCAGGAAAGATAAGTGCTCTTGTACCCTGCAGGCTTAGGGGGATGATGGTATGAGGCAATGTAACAGAGTGCTGTATCAGAATAATGAAACCGTATGTGGACGATAATGACAAAGCACTTACATTGCTGTAAAGATAAATGAAAACAGTAGATCTTCTTTTCTCCATAATATAACATCCCTTTCTATCTCCCATTTCAATCATTAGCCCTTCCAAACAGATTAATGCACAAATACGTATATGCAACATGTCCCATCCTAATAGCCATATGCTCCCATCTTTTCAGGCAGACTGTGAATGATGGAGTTAACGAGCTTTACAAATGCTCTTGTTAATTAACAAAAATTGTTACTTTCTCATTTGTGGAGGGGGGGCTTATAAATTAGACTTAATTACACCAGATAATTGCAACTGCCAGCAACTGTGCCGCTCCTTCTCCCCCTCAGTTCTTTCCATGGCAAGTCAACAATGGCCACCCTTGCCTATTTGTGTCGATGAATTTAATAAGCAAACAGCCCTTTTATGTTAATGGTTTACTGGCATTCATGGGCCTGGCAGGAGAAATGTACTGGGGGAGGGCTCACTAATGGCAGCGCATAATCACATTAATTAAAATATAACTGCCATTTAAAGATTTGTAGTGTGGAATTAGAGCATGTTGGGAACTGAGAACATCAGGCTAGAGTGCATATTAGCAGCATTACTCTGTGCTCCCTGCGCAGCAGTCAGCAACCTCATGTGTCATAAATGTAATTTATGAGTGCTGTTTTCTTTGAAATATATGTTTTTAGTTCACTCATTAGAATGTAAAAAAATTGCAGTGTCTGCTTCAGAGTTCAAAATAAATTCACTAAAAGCAAGACCCAAGATATGCTTTTAACAAATCCCTCAACAATGATTTTTTTATTTGTATAATTTCTTATAGTAAAACCAAGAATCTCCTCTTCTGAAGAGATATTCGAGGCATCCTTGCAAATGTATATCCCTCTATTATTATAAATTGATTCTTTTTAGTGTTGCTTATATATACACTATAATTGTCATTTAACAAATACAACTCTAGATTTTGTCACTTTAATAACATGAGGTTTAGTGGGAACTAGTAAATTCTTTAGAGTTGGGTTCATGTAGAGAAGATAGTTGTGAAAGTCTCTTAGATTCCTTTATGAGCCAATTTCCTGTATCCACTCATTAGTTTTAAAGACTTTTAAAAATCTAAATCAATTGCACTTATACTAATCCTATAAAAATTGAGGCTTTGGGTTATTGTTTTTTATTTCATTGACAATTGCTATGAATAAACCAAGGGAAAAGTGACTTTCTAAAGAGAAAAAAAAATGTCTTTATGAGGTCAAAAGAATTCTACCACCTAGTGAGCTGACTACAGCTAAATCCCACCTTCTGGAAAGTCCATAACTTCAATATATTCAAAATCCAAGCTCAATTTGTTATCATATTTTTTTACTTTCCTATATCCTGCCATTAGAAGATGCACCACCACACTCTCCCTCTTCTCCAATTCCAGAACTACATTGTCCAATCTTTGAAGGAGTAGGAAGCAACTAAAATAAAGTATGTGTGTCTCTTATAGGATACACACAGCTATTTTTGTAACACACTTGGAAAGGATTCCAAAACCCAGTGATTTGAATATTTTATAGTATGACGGATATGGGCTTTGGCAAATATTGGAAATGCAGGCAACTTACTGACACTAATGAAAAAGGACCTTCTTGTATGGGGTCTAGTTCTACAGTAGATACTGTTTCTTCAAACCAGATTTTTGCTTTGCAAGGGATGCTAGGTTCCTAGCAGTCATAGACCAAAGCTACTTATTTTTTGAGTGTGAAGGAGGAATACAAGAGGGTTGCGAGGTATGGAGGGGATATGATAGAAAGTTCCAACAACTTTTCACTAGAATGAGATAAAAGATGTAAGAAGAAAATGATGAACAAAGTATTCAACTAATAATAAAAATTACACAGACTTATCAAAAATCTTCTTTAATCCTTTTTTATGATGGATAGCTTATAAATGTAAGATGTATAGCAAGGAATGGAGTCAGCATTTTTTTCCTGTATTATAAAGACCAGAGACTCCTTTAACTAGAGCTGAAAGAGACCCTGGGCACTCTTTAGACCCACTCCCTCATTTTACAAATGAAGAAATTGAGGCTCAGAGAGTCTAGTTGATTTGTTCAAGATCATAATGGCAGAAGGAATAATTGGACCTAGATCTTCTGACTCCACAGCCAACTTTTCCACCACTCCACACTATTGTCCTATGGCAGATTCCTAACCTTGAGCTCATTATAACCATTACACTGCCTGAAATGATATGCATGATAGAAATGAAGCTGCTAAAACAAACTTTTAAAGATAATCATAGCCTTTTCAAGACAGAAAGTCCATAAGAATCTACCTTAACCAGTTCTCTCAGTTTTTAGACAAGGATATAGAGACACAAAGCATTTCGGTGACTTAACCAAGGTAACACAACTGGTTGTTGAAAGAACTAGGCCTATTACCACTTTACTCTCTTTTCCCATATTCCATGCTAATTGCAAATAACTTTTATGTAACTAATTAAGGTTTGTATAGCATTTTCCATATATCGTCTCAGCTGATCTCTACAAGTCAAGTCAGAACGCATTTATTGTTTACTAGGTGGCAGGCGCTAGAAGTAGAAAGAAAGTTAAAGGCGTGGTCCCTGTCTTGAGCTTATAGTCTAATGGAGGAGACAACATGGAAGCAATCACTTACAAAGAAGATAGATACGTGATGAACTAGAAGTAATCTTAAAGGAAAACACTAGCATTAAGAGGGACTGGGAAAGGCTTCTTTCAGAAGCTGGAATTTTAACTGAGGTTTGAAAAAAACCAGAGAAGCCAACAGACAGATTCCAGACATGAGAGACAACAATTAAAAATCCACAGAGTTATGAGATAGAGTACCTTATTTGAGAGAACTTCTAAGGTATCTATAGGTGCTGTTATTGTCCAAATTTACAGAGAAGGAAACTAAAACTCAGAGAAATTAATTCACTTGCCCAGGTTACACAGTCAGTAAGTTTAAGAGGAAGGATATTAATCCAGGGTGTTTCTGGCTTCATGTCCAAGCTCTTTCAACATCACCATGCTGTTTTTCCAACATCCATGGGTTTCACATATAAGAGGGGGAATGTGACATGTATATAAAAAAGAATGAGATAAGATAGAACATGATTAGGACCAAGGACATATTTAGATGAGAGCTACAGAGAAATTTGAGAGGAGAGGTCACTTTCAGCTGCGATCAGGAAAGGCTTCATAGAGGAATTCCTTTCTAAACTAGGCTTTAAGGCAAGAAGTGTAATCCAATTGTTAGCAGTAAGGTAATAGTCCATCACTAGGTCTGTAGTGATGTATTTAAACGTAGCTAGCTTACTCCTGATTGTAGAGTCTTTTTGACCTTAGGAAATCATTTTTAAAAATCTCCCAACAGGATGACTATCTTCACTCTGTATTGTTTTATATACATATCCTCTTTTATATTTTAGTTGTTTTCATCATGCCTGATTTTGCGACTCCCTCCCCTTTGGGGTTTTCATGGCAAAACTACTGGAGAGGTTTGCCATTTTCTTCTTCAGCTCATTTTACAGGTGAGGAAACCGAGGCAAACGGGGTTAAGTGACTTGCCCAGGGTCACACACCTAGAAAGTGTCTGAGGCCAGATTTGAACTCAGGTCTTCCTGACTCCATACCTAGCTCTCTATCCATTGTATCACTTAGTTGCCCATCCTCTTATGTATACCTTCTCTGATTTTTATTTTGCCTTGATTTGAATAAATGTGTTTCTTTGCTATTCTCTATGTGTGTTC
>JAQQSZ010016348.1:0-11055 GCA_028646595.1 Phalanger gymnotis
ACCCAATTGAGTGTGCATGTCATTCTCTCCTCAAGTCAAATCAGATGAGAGAAAGATTCACTCATTCCCCCTCACCTGCCTCCTCTTTCCTTCCAATGTACTGCTTTTTCTTGTCACTTTTATGCGAGATAATTTACCCCATTCTATCTCTCTTTCTCCCTCTCTCAATATATTCCTCTCTTGTCCCTTAATTTGATTTTTTTAGATATCATCCCTTCATATTTAACTCACCCTGTCCCCTCTGTCTGTATATATGTATATTCCCTTCAACTACCCCAATACTGAGAAAGGTCTCATGCATTACACACAACATCATTCCCTGTAGGAATGTAAGCAAAACAGTTCCACTTTAGTAAGTCCCTTATAATTTCTCTTTCTTATTTACCTTTTCATGCTTCTCTTGATTCTTGTGTTCGAAAGTCAAATTTTCTATTCAGCTCTGGTCTTTTCATGGAGAAAGCTGGAAAGTCTTCTATTTTATTGAAAATCCATATTTTGCCTTGGAGCATTATATTCAGTTTTGCAGGGTGGGTGAATCTTGGTTTTAATCCTGACTCCTTTGACCTCTGGAATATCATATTCCAAGCCTTTTGATCCCTTAATGAGAAAGCTGCTAGATCTTGTGTTATTCTGAACGTGTTTCCACAACACTCAAATTGTTTCTTTCTGGCTGCTTGCAGTATTTTCTCCTTGACCTGGGAACTCTGGAATTTGGTAACAATATTCCTAGGAGTTTTATTTGTGGGATCTTTTTCAAGAGGTGGTTGGTGGATTCTTTCAATTTCTATTTTGCCTTCTGGCTCTAAAATATCAGGACAATTTTCCTTTATAATTTCTTGAAAGAAGATGTCTAGTTCAATAATTTTTAAGTTATCTCTCCTGGATCTATTTTTCAGGTCAGTGGTTTTTCCAGTGAGGTATTTCATATTATCTTCCATTTTTCATTCCTTTGGTTCTGTTTTATAATATCTTGATTTCTCATAAAGTCACTAGGTTCCACTTGCTCCAATCTAATTTTTAAGGTAGTATTTTTTTCAGTGGTCTTTTGGACCTGCTTTTGTATTTGGATAATTCTTCCTTTCAAGGTATTCTTCTCCCCATTGGCTTTTTGGAGCTCTTTTGCCATTTGAATTAGTCTATTTTTAAGGTGTTATTTTCTTCAGTATTTTTTTGGGTCTCCTTTAGCAAGTCATTGACTTGCTTTTCATGAGTTTCTTGCATCACTCTCATTTCTCTTCCCAATTTTTCCTCTACTTCTATTAGTTGATTTTCCAAATCCTTTTTGAGCTCTTCCATGGCCTGAGACCAATTCACATTTTTTGGAGGCTTTTGATGTAGGCTCTTTGACTTTGTTGACTTCTTCTGGCTGTATGTTTTCATCTTCTTTGTCACCAAAATATGATTCCAAAGTTTGAGTCTGAATCTGAGTCCGTTTTCACTCCCTGTTCACGTTCCCACCCAACTACTTGACCCTTGAGCTTTTTGTCAGTTTATGACTGTAGACAGTACTTTGTCCCAAGCTTAAGGGGCTGTGCTGCTCTTTTCAGAGCTATTTCTAGATAGGAAGCTCTGCCATACCAGCAGTCCTCCTCCCCCAAGAACTGCCAACCAGGCCTGTGACCCAGATCCAAGAAGGCTCTGCACTCTCTCTCTCTCTCTGATCCTGCCATTTAATTTCTCCCATAGGGTGGGCCTGAGGCTGGAAGCAACTGCAGCTGAGGCTTTGGAAGCAGGATTAGAGGTACACTACTTCCATGCCCCCAGGGCTAGGGCCAACTGCGCACTCCTTTCACCCTAGAACTTTTTCCACAAACCTTCTCTGTTGTCTTTGGTGTTTGTGGGTTGAGAAGTCTGTTAACTTCCACAGATCAATGATTCAGGGCCCCTCAGCTTCTGGTCTGATTGGTCCTGGCACAGCCCACCCTGGGCTGTGCTCTGTCTGCTCTGCTCACAGCTCTGTGTGATAGACCCTTCCCAGTGACCATGCAGGCCTTCCTGGGCAGGAGCCCTGCTTCCCTCTGCTATTTCATGGGTTCTGCAGCACTAGAATTTCTTCAGAGCCATTTTTTACTGGTGTTTGGAGGGACCCAAGGGAGAGCTTAAACAAATCCCCTTTCCAGCCGCCATGTTGGCTATGCCTCCAGACCTGCCTCTGTAAACATTTCTTGTATAGTCTCATGAGACAAAGATTGTTTTTCTATTGTAGTGCAAAATGAATATAAGAAAAAATTGTTATGAATTATCTATCTGAAACTATAGAAAATTCAAATTATTCTTGAAAGGAGCATTTTTTTAAATTTCAAGATCTTTTTTTTTTCTATTAAAAAATCTACACACACTTGAGAAATACCTACCATTTGGAATGTGTGTGTGTGTGTGTGTGTGTGTGTGTGTAAGTGTTAAGCTTTCCAGCTCCTAAGTGTAAAATCCCCATCTAACAGTGTTCCAAACTCTGGAGATATCATACTGTTTTTCAATTATGTTCTGTTAAATAATGCTTAGGAAGATTACAAGTACTTAGCTAAGTTAATATGAGCAATCGTTTACAATCTGTTATATTTTGCTTATGGTAATTTTTAAGTGATTCCTTTGGATGCACACATTAGCTAACTGAACCTGCTAAAATGAAAGTAAATGTGGTTAATCCTTTTTTTCTTTTTTTTTATTTTAGTGAACCTCAATCAGATCTGAAAAATGATTCTTCTTGTAGGGTGCTAAGGGGAGATTAAGTGAATTGCTTGGCCACTGTGGCCTCTGCCCATTCTTCTGTTTCTTTTCTCTCTTCTCCTTGCTCCTCTTCTCCTTCCCCTTCCACCTCTTCTTCCTTCTCCTTTCCTTATGCTTATTCTCCTTCCCCTTCATTCTTCTCTCTTTCTTTTTTCTCCTCTTGTTTTACCTTCTCTTTCTTCCCTTCTCCTCTTCTTTCTTAGTCTTGTTTTTTTTTTTCTTTTTTTCCCCCTGGGTTTGAAGTAGGGGAGTGTCCTTATAAGAAACTTTTTTTTTTTGTTAACTTTGTCTAAGGCTAAGCAAGATGAAGCTAAGCTAAATGAACGGTGAAGTACCTTAGTAATTTACCACATCAAGACAACATTGCTGGCATTGTTTAAGTGAACTGAAATAAAATTAGTGCTCAACACTTCAAGGGATACCCCTTAAAATGCAATCTGTTCCATTTCAAGTAGAATGGCAAAGGCCATCCTGCTGTTCTTTCCATTATCCCTTTCCTTAAAGTGACTTGATCTTACAATAACCCTATAAGGTAAGTGATATTGTTATCCACACTTTATAGATGAGGAAACTTGCCTAGGGTCACATAGTTAGTAAATGTCAAAGGTGGAATTTGATCTGATATCTTCTTGACTGAAGTCCAAAATTCTATATACCATATCATATTACTTTTCTTAAGAGACAATACTTTAGCGGAATAAATCACATTGTTATGCTTTCAGTAGTGGTATTTTGGAATTACCATCTTTAGGTATTTAACAAATAACATATATGTCATACACAAACATACAAATATATACCATATATCAACACATATTTATATATCTGTACATATGCACATATATATTTATGTATGTACTTTAACACATACACACATATAATGCTGGATGCTATCATCTATGTAGGCATGTACACACATGAACATGGGTTTGAAAAGACTAGTCCATATTCTGAAATGGATAACTGTAGATAATACTTCCTGCTTAGCAATTGCGGTTGCTATGTGGAAATTTCATCATTATGGGTAGTTCAGACTCTTTGAGTCATGAGCTCTATTATTTTTTCCCCCAAAATGGAATCATCCTTCTCTCTGATTCCTCCCTGCCAGCTGTCTGCTGTTGTAGTCATTTTCTACAAATAATTTATTCTTTTATTCTATTTCAAGCTAATGAACATAGCCAGAAGGTCTCAATTTCCCTCATTGACAATTCATATGCTGCTGAATGGGGCTGCTAGGTTGTGTGATGGATAGATTGTTGGCTCTGGAGTCAGGAAGACCTAGTTCAAATCTCACTTCAGACAATAATTGTATGAACCTAGGCAGGTCATTTTAGCCCTTTTGCCTCAGTTTTCTCAATGGTAAAATGAGCTGGAAAAGGAAATGCCAAACCACTCCAGTAGCTTTTCCAAGAAAACCCCAAATGGTATCATGAAAAGTTGAACCTGACCAAAATGACTAAACAACAAAAGCCAACACTATTGCATGATTTACTGATGGATTTAGTCAGGAGGTTGAGCTTACTAAGTCATAGTATTGAAGAGAAAAAGACTTCCCATGTTCTTTTCCTTAGCTTATAGTCTGATGCTATGTTGATTTTTGGTTTCTGTTAGTTTGGTAAGAAACACTGACTTTCTTCTTGCTTCTTTTCCCTTTTTTTCTACATCTTTCACAATGCATTAGAGGTGTTCCCATCCTCATCACTCAACTTTGATTTTACATGTTAACCAGTGACATTCTTCTTGACTTCCATGTAACATTTGACATTTTTATCATCCTCTTCTCTTTAATAGTCTCTCCTTCCTGAGATTTCATTGCAGTACTTTTTGTGGGACTTCTCCTATATATCTAACCATTTCTCTTCCATCTCCTTTTCTGGATCATCTTTAAAATTATTACCCATACCCATGATTATGCCTGATAGCTCTTTCATGAGTCCTTTTGTTTTCATTCTCAATACTCTTTCTCAATTACCTCATCTTTTATGTCTTTAATTATCATCTCTATGCAAACGACTCTTTTATCTATATATTCAGATCTACTGTCTCTCCTGAATTGAGTTGCAGAATAGTGTTTCATATTTCATACCGGATGTCTCTTAAGTATCTCAAACTCAACTAGATCAAAATAGAAATTATTATCCTTCATCCTCACCCACTCTCCTCAATCTTTCCTATTTGTTGGTTCACAATCTTGGCGTCACCTTTGATTCATCTCCCTTTAAGACTCTTCTTTTACAAAAATTTGTTACTTCATGTAGATTTTGAGTCAATGGCTAACGTACCTAGCCATATCTCGGATCAAACCATCACCATCCTAGTTCAGGTTCTCATTACCACTTATCTGAACTATTCTAACAGCTTCCTAATTGGACTCTTTTTTAATTACCGTCTGCCTTATTCCAAAAAATTATTTTTCTAAAGCACGTTGTATCATGTTATTCCTCTAAGTAAATTGAATCAAATAAAAAAATGCAAACTCTTCAAACTGTCCTTTAGATACTTTTACAATCTTCCTCCATCTTACCCTTCTTAGCTTAGTGAACATTATTCTTCTTTAGGCGCTCGATGTAGTAGACTAAGTGACTTTCTTACCATTTTCCAAACTCATCACTCCATTTACCCACTCCATACCTTTGCCTAGATTGTACTCATGCCTAGAATACTCTCCTTTGTCATCTAACCCTGAATCCTTGAATTCCATACAGGCTTGGCTATTATCTCGTCTTTTATAACATTTTATGATTTCTCTTAGTTATTAGTGCTCACTTTCTATCTTGCTAAATAGAATATTGTGTGTGTGTGTGTGTGTGTGTGTGTGTGTGTGTGTGTGTGTGTGTGTGTGTTTAATTCTTTGAGGACAGGAGTTGCTTTTTGTTTTGTTATTGTATCCCCAAAACCAAGCATTGTACATAGTGGATACTTAATAAATCCTTGGTGGGACTAGATTGTATTGATGTGTTTAAAAATCTTTAAAGGATAAAATAATAACCCCAGAACACTGATATTATGCTAAGGAAAAGGGCCTAATGATACTTCTTTGTACTCATTCATTCCCCCTAGAAATGCTGTCTTGCCATATATGATACATACCAACAGTTAATTTAACTTAACCATGTATTTATACCTAAACTTGATAACTACTTATTCTTAACCTCTTCTTTCCTTTGGGAGTATCTCTCTTAGTTTATCCTCCTGCTTCCTTAGCTGTTTTGTTGGTTTGATTGCATAATACACAGTTATCCATTTATTTAACAAAGGGATCTCCTTTGTTGGAAAATTTCTCTCCAAATAAAATCCTTGGTAAATTTGAGAATGATAGGTTGCTTAAGTAACAGAATACAATAACTGCATACTGCCCTCTGAGGCAATAAAGATTTGCAGATTTTGTATGACCTTAATTTTCAGGAAGACTGAAATTTCTGTATACTGCACTAAGTTTCACAGCAATTCATAATAGATTATGTCTTCCTTCATGCTTCCAGGATATGCTTAATAATGTATAGAAAACTCCAAATCACTTCATCAAAGGCTTTTCTGGATACTTTCAACCTTCAGTCACTGGACTCTGGGCATTTTCATTGGCTGTCTCCCATACCTGGAATTCTCCCTTCTCATCTCTGCCTCCTAGCTTCCTGCAAGTCCCAGACAAAGCCCTTCCCTCTATAAGGAAGCTTTTCCCATCTATCTTAATCTTAAGGCCTTCCTTCTGAAATTATCTCCCATTTATCTTGCATATTTGTTGTTTTTACATAGTTGTTTGCCTCTTATCTCCTCTGGCACTCTATCCACTGTACCACCTAGTTACTTGTATTGTTAATGTATTTTTGCTTAATTTAAATATCTTTCCCATCCATTAATAGTCCCATGTGACCCCTTAAGTAACAGGAAAGCCTAAGTCACATGCAGTGGGAGGAGTTTGCTGAACAAGTTGAACAGGAAAGGTAGAACAGGAAGTTGTTCAGAGCAGTTAGAACCCAGTGAGAGAGAGGAAGGAGGCAGGTGGCTGTGCTGTGGGTGTTTATTTGGGGGAATGCTGAGTAGGGGGAGGGCTTTGGGATGCTGTTGCTCCCTGCTGCAATAATATGTATTTACTTCTTTGTTGCTATGATGGATTCAGTTTATTGGTGTTGGGATTTGGCTTTCTGGTGTCTGAATGAATGTTTTGATTCTGTCTTCTATACAGATAGTCTTTTATATTTTGTGATTCAGAACTATGACAGCATATTCATAGTCACCGTCGGCACTGTGAATATTGCCTTGGTGATACGCTGCTCAGAGTCAGAAAGATCTAAGTTCAAATCCAGCTTCAGACACTTACTATGTGACCCTGGGCAACTCACTTAACTATGTTTGCTTCAGTTTCCTCATCTGTAAAATGAGTTGGAGAAGGAAATGCCAAAGTAATCCGATATCTCTGCCAAGAAGACACCAAATGTGGTCATGAAGAAAGTTTGGCATGACTGATACAGCTGAAGAGTTTTTTGTTTGTTTGTTTTGTGGTAAAAACATTTTTTTCCTTGATTCTCTACTTGGAATTATGGAATTATTCTCTTCTTCAGAGATTTCCCTTTGAGTTTTTTTTTAATCCAAGGTATTCTTCTTCTCCTTCTCCTTCTCCTTCTCCTTCTCCTTCCCCTTCTCTTTCTTCTCCTTCTCCTCCTTCTCCTACCCTTCACCCTCTCCCTCCCTCCTCCCCCCCTCCTTCTTCCTCCTCCTCCTCCTTCTGTTTACTCATATCTCTATATTTTGTTTCTAGATGGCTGGCTTGTGCTTGGGTCAAACTCTGCTCCCACTGTCATAGATAATGTGAGAAGTTCCTGCATGGTTTTAATTTGGGGCCCAACATTAGGCCCTACCTTCTGCAGAAATTTCCTAGCTTTTTTCACAGCTATGGTTAATTTTCTCAATGCCTGATGCTGATTTGGGCTGGATCTATATCAATGCCCATTTGAGAATGTTGGACTGCCCTTGAGTTCTGCCAGGGATATAGAGTTGATTAAGTTAATCCGCGCTGGTGACTGATCTGTCTTTGTCTGCTATTCTAGAACATTATGTTCTCTACTTCCCCTTCCCGCTTTCCCAACTTGTCTCTGTTCCATACTTTCGCAGGATACTGGCAGCCTTTTGTACCATTCATCACCTGGATAGAGGAGATTATAGCTGGTTTTCTCTGTTTTTTTTTTTCCTTTATCTTAGAATTGCTGGGGGTGATTCTTAATTTTTTTAGAATCTATCTATCTTTCTATCTGTCTGTTTATCTGTCTGTCTGTCTAACTAGAATGAAAAATATACATGTTTAATCCTTCTTCCAAAAGACTGCTTTTAAAATATATAAATACAAGTATCATATGTGCCTTGGATCTTTTCTTCTTCAATTTGAACACTCCCAGGTCCTATTCTGCCTTCTGGGGCAAAATAGAACAAGTTCCCTTCTAGTATTTAGCTTATATAAAATGATGGAAGCCAGTTCCCAAGCCAAGATTTAACATTGTTTTATCATCTAATTTATTTTCTTCTTCAAATGTTCTATGATCTATTTATGATACTTCATTAAAAGACTTGATTATCAAATGATTTGTGTACTAACTTTCTTCCTTTCTTTCCCTGTATGAAGACATGTTATGCTTTTTGGCTATAAGTTCCTTCACACACACCCTGAGTGCAAACAAATGTGAACTACTTAGCCACCAGGGAAGAGTAACAAGTACCCCTGAGAGAAAAGAAAAGTCCAGAGGGATGGAGAGATACTCCTCTGTAGAACACAACACAGCCATAAAATCAGAATACACCTAGAGTGATCTATCAAAACAGCCTCAAGGTCACAATTTCCTATTCAGAGAATCACCCCAGAGAGGCATTCAGAATTAGTAAGTGCTTCTGGGACTGCATAAGGTAGCAGTGCTGAGAGAAACACCATTTATAAAAGACAAGAAAGCACAGTTAATACCAAAGTTTTCTTGGGAAAACAAAATGGAAATAAACATACCTGACTTCTACCTCACTGATAGAAGCCACATCAAATAATAAATGATAGCAGGCTTACATATTAGTTGGGTTTTAGTAATTCAAAGTACGTTGAAATGTTGAAGGTAGTCATAAATTAGTAGGAAGCAAAACTGATTTAAAGAAGAAATAAGAAAAAAATTGATAATGAAAGAAAAATATAAAAGATATATCTAGTACTGAGACAGTAGAAATTTGGAGAAAACAAGGTAGAGGAAGGGAAAGCAAACACAACCCCAATAAACACATCCAGTGGCCCAAACATTGATGTGTGCTCTGGGGTGTAATATTCAGGTTGAGAATCCTAAGGGAAAGCAGATAACCCTGAAGGGATGGGGGCAATGCTCACACAGTTGTCTGAAATCCTTTATTATTTTCAAGGCTATAAAAAAGCTGAAAGACTTAATAATACTGGTAATCTTGTCTGGCAGTATTAGGGAATGGATAGTGACAGAGCAAGGAGTGGCAAAATACAAAGGGGTTTGGGAGAAAGAACAGAGGGAGGATTCCCTATAGAGCTGGAGGGAGATTAAAAATTGAGTGTGAAGGAGAGTCTTCATTAAGTTGCAGATGTCTAGAATTCATTCACATGTAAATATAAAGAAGTGAGATGATTCTGTGCTATATGAGTGAAAGTCAGATAAAAGGTCAGTCCGTCTCGAATTGTAGGTTGAGTGAGTGGGTTTTCAAGACTCAGGAAAAGGCATTAGGCCCATCCTTGGGTCCTAAAGCCTGTGGTCATGGAATGTTTTCCACATTTTGGAAGCTTATTCCAGAGAACTTTCACTGATGCTAGATGCTTGAATGGTATTTAAGTAATCTCAGTAGCTAGGTGTCATGGTGATTAAAGTGACGGCACTGAAGTCAGGAAAACCTGAATTCAAATGTGACCTTAAATACTTTCTAGCTTTGTGATCTTGGAGAAGTCACTTAATCTTATTTGACTCAGTTACTAGCTATAAAATAAACTGGAAAAAGACCTGGTGAACCACACTGGTATCTTTGCCAAGAAAACCCAAATGGGGGTCACAAAGAGCTGGACACAGCTGAAACAACTGAATAATATACAACAACAAAAGTAATCATTATAGTGGAAAAAGGAACATTTGGGTCTGTGTCACATACCGTATATGTATCACAAGGATATGTTTCCATCATAGCAGAGAGGATCAAGAAAAGTAGTGCTGGATTTGATGGGTCATTCATTGGCAGTAATGGGATTGCAGGGTAGGGTTGTGAGGCGGTAGAGATTTTCTATTCCACTCTCATTTCCAGGAGCAACACAGAAGCTGGCCAGGGTATCTCGACCTTGCTGACTGTAAATTAATTGCTTCTAATTTCTTGGTTAGTGGAGAAGCAAGATGAATGTGAAGTATCACTTCATCAGAGAGAATAATGAATGAATGGATTGTGTATTTAATTTTCTTTATTCATGACTGTGAGTTCATTGGTTCTTATGAAGTTTCTGTAGTGAATGAAAAATATCATGATTTTAAAAATTTATCCCATAATATATATTTAATAACTTTGTGGGAGAGATATTCTAGACCACACTTGGGGCAACCATAGACATGAGCCATACCTCAATTTTGATTTAGAATATTTGCTGGAAATTTATTCTGAGACAGGAAGAGAGCCACAGAGTTAACCAAATCCCTCATTTTGGGAAGTGCCCAAGGATGAACCCTGATCCCTGTGACCATAAAGTACTTTGGAGCAGGGGTATAAGCTGTGCAGACTGATGATGTCATGTAGCTGTATGGGCAATCCATCAAGTCATTATAACTTTGTTTATTTTTTCTACATTGAAGGATCAGCATACATAAACCTATGCATGTATATTGTGTATGTAAGATCTATCTATCTATCTATCTATCTATCTATCTATCTATCTATCTATCTATCTATCTCTATGTTTTATAATATCATCTATATCTATATATGTTACTTTTTGTGATATAAATTACAAAAAAAGTACCTATTTTGGCAAATTAAGGGAGGGACAATGAATAAGCTAGGGACAGAACTAAATGGAAGATAAAGATGGCAGTTTGCATTACAGGAATTATTCAGTGCTTCCAATGATCCCAAACTACTCACTATCTCAACATCTGATTTCCTTAAATTTAATATGGTTTCAATGATGCCATATGGCTACAAATTATGCAGCCCCATTATCTCAGTAGAAGCAAAGCCATAGGAAATCCAAAGGGCAAAGGAAAGATGCCTGATGGGGAAAAATTGGGTACAAAATATGTGTAATGATGACTTGTGAAGAAGATTGGAGAAGAAATTATTGAGATTTTGTTCAAGATTTTTTTTTTT
>JAQQSZ010016349.1:0-11054 GCA_028646595.1 Phalanger gymnotis
GAGAGAGAGAGAGAGAGGGAGAGGGAGAGGGAGAGAACGAGAGAGAGAGGGAGAGGGAGAGGGAGAGAAGGAGAGAGAGAGATCAGATCAGCTCTATGATGTGATCGATGGGATTCTCCCTTGCTATACTAGTGTAGGGGTAACATGGTGCTGTGGGGATGGGTTTGGATCTGGAGTCAGGAAAAGCATGGTTTTGAATATCATTGACAGTTTTGAGCTGTGTGATCATGAGTAAGTGATTTTACTTATCAGAAATGGGAATAATAATCTCATGGGCCTGAGGTAATGATTAAATGAGTTAAGGTTGATAAAAGTGCTTCGTCAACCATAAAGAGCTATATACAGGGTGTGCCAAAAGTCTTAGTGCAATTTCAAGCTTTAATAGGTATTATTACTAACATTATAGTACTCCAGAAAATATC
Source organism: Phalanger gymnotis (assembly GCA_028646595.1). Classification (NCBI taxonomy): domain Eukaryota; kingdom Metazoa; phylum Chordata; class Mammalia; order Diprotodontia; family Phalangeridae; genus Phalanger; species Phalanger gymnotis. Next base: position 423 of record JAQQSZ010016349.1, read on the forward strand.
GTTTCCTCCTCTTAAGGAACACACCGGCCATTTTTTTCAAAACTGAACCTGAGTCGCAGGAAGCCTCATGGTCTAGACAACTAGATTTCTCTCATAAAAATGGCTAACTGAGAAACATGTTTACAGACTCTTCCATGCTATTATGCTTTAGTTAAAAAAAACAAACAAATCTTATAGACTCTTATTAAAACAGCTAACAGTAGTGATTAAAGAATGCCATCTTGGAATAAGATGTAAAATTTAAATAAATACAAACACCTAATGACAGGTAATTTTTTTTCTGATTCTCATTTGTGATTAATCATCAGTTAATTTAACTGTGATTCTCCTTTCTTTATTAAATAGAAAACAACTTTCTAACTCACCCTGAACCTTTCATTAGATTCAAAAGGCTCCTAATACACTGGACTCCAGTGCTTCAGGCTTGAGGGCACAATTATGTCAAAAGCCCTTTCCTTTTGATACATCTTTAGCAAGGCATACCTTTAATAGTTTGTTTACAATTTATCAAGAGGATGGGACCATTTGTCCTTCTAAATTATTGGCTCTTTCTCTTTTACCTTGAGGCTTGCCCTGTGGGGACCGTTGATCTGCATAGAAACCTCATGATGGTCCTTTCCCAATCAATTGTTTTGGCTGGCAACTCACTTCTAAATTAATACAGACAATGTCCCTCCCCCATCCTCTAAACTTTGCTATCTAGAAAACAGAATGTGATTAGTTCCATCAACAGCCAATAGAAGAATCCCCTTTATTCACTCATTTTTCACTTATGTCCAACTCTTCATGACCCCATTTGGGGTTTTCTTGGAAAAGATACTAGAGTAGTTTGACATTCCTTCTCCAGCTGATTTTACAGATGAGGAAACTGAGGCAAAGAGGTTGAGTGACTTGCCCAGGGTCACATAGCCAGAAAATCTCTGAGGCCAGATTTGAACTCAGGAAAATGACTTTTCCTGGCTCCAGGCCTTGCACTCTATCCACTGTGTCACCTAGTTGCCCTAAAAATCTTTCACCTTTTCCCAAAACAATGAATATTAAATACATTTGAATAGAATGCCAACTGAAGCCCTCTACTTGGCAGTAGAGTTGAGCCTGGGTAATAGAAGCCCATGTTAATGGAAGCACAGGTATTGATAGGTCCTATCTAGGTGGGAAGGCTTGGATTACAAGTCTGTTCTTTAAGGACTAAGCTCTTTAAGTCTGGGGAGATTTGTTAGCAGAGATTGGGGTCCTAGGCAAAGGGTGTTTTGTTTTATTTTCTAACCATTGCAACTCTTAAGGTGGTCTATTAAAAAATGCAAAGATTATGAACTGTGTCAACTGTGTCAACATAATGAGAATGGTGAATTCTCGAAGTTAAGCAACCACAAAAAGATGATTTCCATAATAGAGCTATGAAGTGATGTCTCTATATTTGGGTCCAGAGATTCCATGGACTCAGGTTTGGACTGTGATCCTTATGATTTCGTTCAAACAGTCAATCAGTTAAACAATTAATCAACATTAATTTCTTAAGCACACACTACATGCCAAGCACCATGCTACACTGAAGTCCCTGTTGTCAAAGAGATTAATATATACAGACAGAAAATATATTCAAAATAAATGCAAGGTAGTTTTTTGGGTAAGACACCAGAAACCGGAGGAGAGTAAGGATGGAATTGGCATGGCAGGTGGGACTTGAGCAGAAAAAAAAAATAAAGGAATTTAGGACTTATAAGAGGTTCTAATGATAAATCCCCAAGACTGTGCAATACCTGACATGAGGATTCTTTGGAATCTTCTTGTTTGGGACCAATTTGGACAGCTTAGACTTGTCCTTAGCTATATCAGAGCTCCTTTTGATGCCCTGCACTAGAATTCTTACCTTGATAAACCACTTGGGTTCCATTGGCTTAGAACTGATGTTAGATGTGGGATATCTAGGTGGCTTAGTAGATAGAGCACTGGATTTGTAAGTCAGGATGACTCAACTTCTGGAGTTGAAATCTAGCCTCAGACACTAGCTGTGTGACCCTGGGCAAGTTTTGCCTCTACTTCATCTTCTGTAAAATGAGCTGAAGAAAGAAATGGCAAACCATTCCAATACCTTTGACAAGACCACCCCACATGGGGTCACAAAGACACTACCTGAAAACAACTTAACAACAGTGGGACAGGCAGAATGATTATTTGACTGGTTATGGACTTCGATCAAAAAAAAAGTACCAGAGGGAATGCTAAAGAGATTTATAACAGTAATTAAATGATACTGCCATCACATTGATTATTGGTTTCAAATATTTGAAGGCTTGCCATATGGAAGAAGTATTAAACTTATTTTGATTGGCTTGAGAGCATCTAGGCTAGGAGCTGGTGGTAGAAGTTGAAGAGGCAGACTTCACCTTGATATAAGGAAATGTATTCTAAGAATTAGAGCTGTCCAAAAGTAGAATGGAATGCCTTGAGAAGTAGTCTCTTCATCTTTACCTGTTGGCCTTCTACCTATCATTTAAAAACTATGTCAAATACTGTCTTCTCTATGAAGCCTTTCCTGAGTTTCTTTAGATATTATACTTTTAGATTTCTCACAGCCCTTTGTTACATTACTGTTAGGCATTTATCTATGTTTGTGTCTTATACACCCGTTAGATTGTGAATTCCATTAAGGCAGGGGCCATAGGGTAGTTATACTCTTTTAACTTTGCCAGCACTAAGCATAGTGCTCTGCCCACAGTAGATATTTAAGGTATGTTGTTATATTGCATCTTATCACATTGTATTGTGTTATATTTGAGTAGATTACCTTTCACTGAAGGTCTTCACACATTGTCTGGAAGACTCATTGTTGAGGATACTGTAGAGGGATTTCTATTCAAATACAAGTTATAATCAGATGACTTCTGAGGATGTATAATTTTGTTAAATGCCTTGACACTGACCTGGAATGTCTGACAATTAATTACAGAAAATAGGGCTTGTAAGGAAAATTTTGATTGGCTTCTTTTCCCCTATTAAAAATGGTATAGTAGAATATAATTTGGTTTATGAAGCATGAGATCTGGGTTCAGTTTTTAGGGAAAATTTCTATTTCCTTTATTGGCCTCAGTTTCCTTCAATGTAAAGTGAAGGAATCTAACTCAGTATTTCTCTAGGGTCCTTTCTAGTTCTAACTTTCTCATTTTAAGGTAAGTTTTTTTTCTTCAGTAACCTATACTATTTTAAAACATAGGTACTGGGATTTCCTAAGTAATTCTTTACTGTCCTTGAGCTCAGTAATGAAAGAACCAGGCATTTTTGTTTCCAGTTTTTCATTTTTATGTTTAGTTTTATGTCATAATGAATGTTGTCATTTACTCTCAGGTAACTATGAAGAATGGCAGGAGCTAATTACATACTTTATAACCAAAAATCAGCAGAATGGGAGAATCTCACATTATATCATGATAATACTGCCATATTTCATTGAGTCAACTAGTTTTTGAAATACCAAGTTAATTATGCATGTATTCAAAGAATCATGAGGATGAGAAGGGGGAAAAAAGATGTGGAGTCAGCTCATGTGGTCCCAAATACCTACTGTAATATAATTGTCACCTATTACCTGAATATACAATTCTTGTTATATTTTACTTTAGCCGTAAGGTATAAATACTCCCTAAATGTCTCTTATCTGGACAGATGACCATTTTTAGTACCAAAAGATTTTTTCTTCTTACTATGTTAACCACTTTAGATTGAGAACATTCTAAAATGGAATACTTACTTTCTTAAACAGTGTCTACATATCTGTGATATTCAGTGTCTGGCTATCAGCATCTCCTGACCTCTGACACAGACATGTCTCAAAGAGAATGAAAGGGCTCAGGAGCAACTAATGAGGATGGAGGTTCTGCTGGCTATTTAACAAAAACTTCTCCTGGCCAATTCCTTTTTGGAAGGGTAGGGTTCCTCACACCTAAACTCCTGAAGTGTTCAGTCAGTAGGATACTGAAATACATGGCAATCTGAGGAATAGCAAACAAGTCATATGCCTTCTGTGATCTTTTCCAGAAGGGACACCTCCCAGTGGGACAATGACAGAGATTTGAAACTACGATCCAGGAAAAATCCTGGTTGAAGAGAATTGCTACTTCACCATGAACAGATCTCATAAATCTTTGCCCTGCACTGGTGGCAGGATGGTCAAGCTAGTTTCAAAATCAGTGGAATTAAATAGCAGCGATGGCAACTACTTGTTTCTGTTTAAATGTACATGCTAAAGCAGGAAAATTTTTCATACAATACACCTATTTCTTCATGCTGGGTGTCTTGCTTCACCTGTTGTGTTTACAATAGTTAACATGAAGGAAATTTCTTAGTAACCCAGGTTCGTCATAATAAATAATTATTATACAGTTCTCAGTAGCTCCTAAGGTTTTAGAACTACTTACTCCTGTATTAAAGGCCTCCATAATTTAAGCTTTCAATTTCAGCTCCACTCCTTAGTATCTTTGTGACCTTGGGTAACTCACTTCCCTTTCCTAAGTCTTAGTATGTTTTGAAAAATAAGATGTACTAGCTGATTTCCAAATTCACTTAATTTGTAAGTCCTATGATTGTGTAATCATAGCTAACCTTTCTACAGTACCTTATTTTATCTCATTTGATCTTTACAGCTTTGTGAGATAGCCATTGATATTATCATCCTCATTTTACAGATTAGTAAAACTGAGGCTTAATTAGGTTAAGTTTTCTGGATGGCCACAAAGCTAGCAAGTCTTAATGGCAGAATTGAAACTCACTTTTTGCCTGGTTCCAAGTCAGATTTCCCACTATACCATAGTGCCTATCATCTTTATGTATCCTTTGGGGGCACTTTTATCTACTTTTAATAATTTTTCTGTCTTTTCCTTTCCTCTTAGACATTGGATTTTGCCTTGGCAATGTTCCCACTTCTGGCCACCTCCCTTTTCTAATCCGTTTTAAGTTAAGAATATATATACCTTTGCTTATTAGAATGGTGTGAACAGCAAGAAAAAATTATCTCTGAATGAGAACATGAGAGACTCTTCTATGAGTCAAGCATATAGATTTTGTGATATCTATTTTGATAGTTCAGAGGCCTTAGAAAAGTCTTCCTGGTTCTCATAATGTAAGTGACTTCTAGATCACTGAACACAGAAAAACTACTGTGCCTCAGAATTCCATTCCAGGTCAAATAAAGCGGTTGTTTTGGGAATTGTGGGGGAAAAGGAAAAAAAAAACCCTAGGCATGAGAGATAGTATCAATGGATTAGTTCCACACTTATGGCTATCTGCGCTAATTATTTTTTTCCCTCTCTTATTAGCACAGATGATGGAATGTTGACCAAAATTCTTAAAGGGGAGGAATAGAGGTCTGAGTGGGAAATAAGGTATAGTGAAATCTTCCTTTCGTAAGGTACATTGTCTCTTTAAAATAAATGGAACTGTTTTGTGCTGAAAGGGATTTTTAAAAAGCATCTTTGTGTAAAAGCAATAAAAGATTTATATTAACTATGAAAGGATATAAGATATTGCCTCTGCTGTAGCTAAACGTTTAGGTACCTAAAAAGAATGGGAAATGAATTTTATCTTAATAAAAATTGTTAATATTTATGTAAGAAAAAAGTTTTCAGATGAAATTTAAGCAATTTCAGAAAGAAAACAAACTGGTATAAATATAAAGACTTAAATCTCCTTGTGAATAATGTAAATATGCCTTGCTTATATGCCAATAGTACAATGTTTTAAAGAGACACAGAAACAACTTTTGCTTATTAAAAACTGGAGAAATATGAATATGGAGAAAAGTAGTTTTAAGGACATGAAAGGAGTTGTTGGACAATGTCAATGCCTTTAGAGAAATAGGAGATTCAGGTGCTTCAGCTCATTTGCTCATAATTGTTCTGAGCCTGAGGTAGGATTTTAACAAAGGACAATGGATTCGATGGGGAAAATTTCATGAGTTGTGACTTTTAAAGTGAAAGTCAAGCAGAGTTGATTCATTAAGTATTTCTCTTCCCTTTCTATCTTAGATTTTGATTTTTTGACTCATGAACCTTATATTTATTTATTTATTCTTTAAAGAACATCCAAATTTCTTCTAACTAGCTTCTGTGTTTTGTCTTGTAGATAATTTCTCTACACACTCCATCCCCATTTTTATGTGTTTTGAAATATATATATATATGTATATATATGTATACATAAATATATATGTATATGTGTATATATGTGTGTATATATGTATATATATATTATATATATGTATATATATATATCTATATATATCTATAACAATTACTACAGATGATGGAGAGGATACTACACATGGTAGGAATTTCCCAATGCCCCTGACTGTGCTTTTCCTTACTCCTTCTCTTTCTCCCCATGATCATTCCTCACCTCCATTTGCCATGGTATCTCCCTGGGTCCATGTTTCCCCATCCTTCCTTCTGGATATTAGGTGCCTTTCTACTTTTCTTTCTGGGTATCAAGTTCTCCCCCTTCCCCCAGAGCTTTGATTCTCTTTTTCCTGAGTCAGGGTGAATGGTCTCTCTAAGTGCCAAATCTCTGCAGATTTGGCATAAGGTCCTCACCTCCCATTACAGAATCTTACTTTCCTCCAATGAGAACCTTCTTCAGTAGGACCCCCTCCCACCATTAGATTCAAGTTTCCCCTTTATTTTCATCCTTCCCTTTGTCTCCTCATCTATTCTCCTCAAAATCCTCTCCTTCCTGAGATATCCTTGAAGTTATTTCCCCTACAATGTTAACTTTAGACTTGATTAAGGTGCATCACATATATCCATCTATCCTATTCCTCCTCTCTCTCTTTTTATGTGTATTCCCGTTCTTCGGTTTAGTACTAGAAACCAAACAAAAGAAAAATTAACATTAATTCACCTGTAGGTTGGTGGAGTGTTAGGAGGTTTTGTTTCTTGAAAATTTACAAAACATTTCACTCAATAAAATTTGCAAATTTAGAACATACAGGTAGTAGTATCCCTACTTTACAAATGAGAAAACTAAAGCTCAGAGAGGTTGTGATCTGCCTAATAAATAAAGAGCTAATAAATAAGTACAGGAATGAGACTACCAACTCAGACGTCAATACTCTGGATTCTTTCCACTACACCTTTCATGCTGAGTTCATATGAACTGCTCTCCAAATTCACAACACTATTTATGAAAATAGAAAAATTATTTCTGAGCATCACTTTTATTCTACTCAATCAAAATTTGTATAGAAGCCTACATACTTATTTGTTTTTTCTTATTCTTAAAAGTGATGGTGGAATAGCTTGTTCAGTCAGACATGTTCTTCCTCTTTTATTTTTATTTGATTTCCACTTTCACCCTTGTCTCCTTGTTTACTTATGGAAAGACATTTCTTAAAGCTCTCTCTTTTGTAAATTTGTTGTTGTTAACTCTGTTTTTTTTTCTTTTAAGGGTGGGGTAATTTATTTCATTACCGTGGTTGCTGCATTTCCATACCTTTCTTGTATTTATATTATAGGTGATATTTGTGAAGCCAAATGTCCGCTCAGGTTTGGTTTCTTAATAAGATTTATTCGAATATCTCTTTTTTGTTGAATATCTTTTTTCATTAATGATTAGGTTCAGTTTTTCAGAATGGTGTCACCTTGATTTTCATTATGGACTCCTTTACTCTTTGGAACACATCATTCCATTTCTTCTTGTGGTTCCTGATGGGTACAGAATAGTCTTGTGGTACTTGAATTTCGTTTCCTTTATATTTGAAGTTCTTCCTTTTAGTTGCTTGACAAACATTTTATTTATCATTGGAATTGTTTGATTTAACAATTATTTGTTGGACTTTGCAGCATAAGTGTCAACACCCCTCCATGCAATCTGTGGATTTTCTCAATTGGTACTTTGTCATCTGTATTCAGTTCTAGACCATTTTGTTGCACTATTTCTTGCATCATGGTATTCAGATTTTTTGACTTGCCAGGTTATTCTGAGAGATCTATAATCTTCAGATTGTCTATAGTCATCTATCTCTGGGACCATTATGTTTTGCTTATATATAGTTTTCTTTTAATGTTATTGCTTTTTGCTTTTCTTCCAGATAGTCTTTTACTTCTCTATCTGTGGAGTGCCACTTTTCTCTTATTTCTTTGGTGAGATTTTCTACTATGGATTCACATTTTTCCACTTTATTTTGCTGCATATTTCTGCTGTGGAAGACATACATTCTGCTTTCACAACTCTTATTTTTCTCTTAAACCATTTGGGAAAAGCCTGCTAGAGGTCTATGCTCTCTTAGGCATCCACAGGGTCCTCTGCCTCATCAAGTATTCACCTTTTTTTGCCTTTGTCTTCCAATAGTTATTCATAAATGTCTGAAGGTTCAGATGATCTGGAAGCCTTATTCCCTTCTGTTATGAATATCTTTCCTGTTGATTTATCTGCATGTGCTTAAGAGCTTTAACTGAATTTCCTTCTTCTAGGGATTTTTGGTAATTTTAGCCCTTTTCCCCCCCTTCTTATATTTTATCACTTGCTTCCTGACCCCACATTTCCTTGTAATTTCCCTGGGAGTTGGACTTCAAAGGTGTCTCAGCTTTCTCAAACTCTTGACAATTCACATTTTATAAGCCTTGGCCTCTGCCCCAAGTAACTTTTTTGGGGACCGAATTAGAAAGCACCAAATGCTAGTCCCTCCCTATTTTTAAGCCTGGTGGAGTTCTGTATATATGCTGGAATCCTGCCACAGCTTCCTTTATTCTTCAGTTCTCTGGTTAAGCACTGTTGTAGCACAGTGTGCTATCATGCTACCTTCTGAAGCAAAGCATACTTCTGGCTGCTGGCTTTCCCTGGCATGGAGGGTCGAAGTGGCGAGATGCATGGGGCAGTTAAGTTTTCTTCCAAGCCCGTGAATTGGCTTTTATAGCCCTGCCAAAGCACACTGGCTGGTGGGGGATGGGAGTGCTGAGTGAATATGTTAAAGATCATCTTTCTCTACTTTAAGTCTATTGGAGTGTTTAAATGCAAAACACATGCTTGCCAAAAAGACTATTTTATGGAGAACTCACACAGGCCAAGCATTCACATGGTGGTCAGAAGGAGCGATACAAGGACACTTTCAAGGTCTCTCTCAAGAACTTTGGAATTGATTGTGTGACACGAGAGACACTTGCACAGGACCACTCAGCATGGTGTGCCCTCATCAGAGAAAGTGCCGTGCTCTATGAGTTAAGTAGAATTGAAATGGCTCAAAGCAAATTCAGGATATGCAAATTTAGAATATCCACTTCAAATGTTCACATGGACTATTTGTGCCTGACTGTGGCAGAGCATTCCAAGCTCATATTGGTCTGATCAGCCACAGTCAGACACACTGAAGCTTGGCTCTAGAATAGTGATGTCATTTTGGTCTTCTTGGAGAACAAAGGACAACAACTAACCAACTAAGTCTATTGGTTTGTTAGCTTAATAAAGTTCATGGTGTTTTAGGCCTTGGAGATGGCTGAAATTGCATTACCTTTTGCACCTAATGATAGCTAATAATAGTTAACCTTAATATAGTTCTTACTATGTTCCAGGCACTTTACAAACATTATCTCATTTGATTCTCACAACAACAATGAAAAGTAGGTGCTATTATTATCCTCATTTTACAAATGAGGAAGTTGAGACAAATAGAGATTAAATGACTTGCCTGGGGTCACACCGGCTGCATTTGAACTCAGATGTTCCTGACTTCAGGTCTGGCATTCAATCTGTTTTGCCACATAGCATACTACCTATATTGAAAGGGTTTAAGAGATAATAGATACAGAGGAAATATCTAATCCTCTTTCTTGTTGTCACATAACCCAGAAGTCAGAAGATTCTTTTTAAAACATTTGACTAGACAGGAATCAGGTCTAGGAACTGGTGGGGGTGGGGGGAGGGGAGCCAAGATGGCCACTAGAAAGCAGGGACTTGCCTAGGATTCTCCCCCAGGACCCTTCAAACACCAATAAAAAATGGCTCTGAACAAATTCTAGAACTTCAGAACCCATGAAATAGCAAATAGAAATAGGGCTCCAGGCCAGGACAGCCTGGATGGTCGCTGGGTAAGGTCTATCACACATGGAGCTGGGAGTGGAGCAGAGCACAGCTTGGAATGTGCCTGGACTAACCATACCGGGAGCCGATAGAACAGCCTGTAGCACCCTGAATCAGTGAGCTGTGGCAGTTACCAGAGTTCTCAAACCACAAACACCAAAGACAACAGAGAAAGTCAGTGGGAAAAGCTTTGGGGGGACAGAGAGAGAGGAGTTTTGGTTTGTTTGGCCACCACCCTGGAGGCAGCAGGGGTGGCGCAGCTACAGAACTACAGCTGCATTTGCTTCCAGCCCCAGGCCCACCTGGCGGGAGGAATTAAGTGGCAAATCAGAGCCGGAGTGCAGAACCTGCTTAAGATCTGAGTCAGGTCCGGGTTGGCGGTCCTTGCGGGAGGAGGAGGGCTGGTGTGCCAGACCTTGCTGTACAGAAATAGCTCTGAAAACAACAGCACATCCCCTCAAGCTTGGAACAAAGTACTCTCTACTCTACAAGCAGTCATAAACTGATGAAAAACTCAAGGGTCAAGTAACTTGGCTGGGAACATGGCCAGGCAGCAAAAATGGACTC
>JAQQSZ010016350.1:0-11054 GCA_028646595.1 Phalanger gymnotis
ACAATTTATTTATTTTCTTTGCCTAATTTAAAATTACTTTCCACAATGATTGTAGCAATTCACAGATCCACCACAAAGTATGAGTGTGTCTGTTTTTCCACAACTCTTCCAACATAGAGCAGTCTAGTCTCAAGCGATGTATTTTTGTTGTTTGTTACATTCCTGATTGAATTATACAAGATTCCCAAATTGTTATATAGTATAGATAGTAGGCAGAACTTTGGTCTTAGTGTCAGGAATGCCTAGGTTTAAATCCTTAATAACTACAGGACCCTAGGTAAGTCACCTGACCATTCCGTGCTTCAGTCTCCTTATCTTTAAGAAGCGGTCATTAGACCTGATGGTGTTTAAGGTCTCTTCCAGATCTAAATACATGATTTTATGAATTTGATTTCAAGGCTAGTAAGCAGGTCCCCATTTCCATGAGGTGTATGGAAAACTTTCAAGACCTATCATAGGCTGCACTTATTCCCTTATAAATGTTTGTTGACTGATGGTACCTTGCACGTAGTTGGTTAGTTGCTGTTCTTTGTGCTTGAAGAGGGCCAAAATGACATTGCTATGTTGGGGTCAAGGTACATTGTGTCCGATGTGGCTGATGAGACCAATATGAGCTCAGACGGTTCTACCACAGGTTGAGCACAAACAGTCCATATGAACACTTAGAGTGGAGATGTCTCTAAATCTGCGCATTCATGTTTCTTCTGAAAATGGTAAAATAGTTATGAGTGATGTCTTTTGTCTCGTGCATAAATTGGATTTAAGTGAGGCAGAGTTGTATGAAGTCATCAGTCTCACTCTCTCTTCCAGAGTTATTGAAATCCAGTGGCAAAACAAAGTTGAGACAACTGGTGATGGCTCAGAATGCAGTGGGTGACCTTGGTGTCTTCAATGTTAACCAAGCTCTAAGGGCTCCACGGCACCTGCTTCAGCAGCCTTCATGACCATTGAAACAAATTGTTCTCATCTGCCCATTCTGCCAAGGGGAAGTCTACACATGCTTGGTGTACACATCCTCCTAACTCACCAATTTGTTTGAGGCCCATCGATTATGCTCAACCTGGTTTAGCCCATCAGCTGAAATGGTTTCCCGGCATGTGGTTGCTATACATGCTACAGGGGAGAGTTGGGCAGATCAGGGAGACACCAAAGGTGGATGAGCAGCTCTGAAAAAGACTTAACAGCCCTCACATCAGAGAGACTAGTCTTCCCTGAACACCCGCACACCCCCTTGCACATAGTAGATACTCAATAACTGATTCCTGAACTGGATTGAAAACATTTAAAGAAAAGTCATATGGAAGAGGAATTAGACTAATTCTGTGTAGCTCCAGAGAGGATTAGAATGACTAAGTAGAATTGACCTCCCTGAAGGTGGAATGCAAAGTGCCACGAAAGAGTCCTACATCCCCTTCCAAGCTTAGTGTTTAGAGTATTGAAAATTGCCTTGGCATATGGTCAGGTTTGGGGGATCTTTTTTTTTTTGGAAATTTATTGTGAGGAATATTTAAATTCAGCATAGGAGGAGACACCCGCTGAACAAATAAAACTGTTCTAAACTGAATGGAGGATAGAGTGCCAGGCCTGGCATCAGGAAGACCCAAGTTCAAAACAAGCTTTAGACATTAGCTGTGTGATTCCGGACAAGTCACATATCCTCATTTACCTCAGTTTCCTCACTTGTAAAATGAGCTGGAGAAGGAAATGGCAAACCACTCTGGTATCTGCCAAGAAAGCCCTAAAATAGGATCATAAAGAGTTGGACACAAATAAAACAATTGAAAAATGACAACAAAATTGGATGGGCTTCTTTGTAAGGGGGTGAGCTTTCTGCCAATGGAAAAATTTAAGCAGAGGTTGGATGAACAGCTGGCAGGATCGTCAAATAGCAGGGATTCCTTCACTGAGTTGGAGGGTGGACTAGATTTCTAAGTTTCTTTCTGACTCTAAGATTCTATGAATAGCTCAACACTTCCAAAATTCACTGATTTGTTTTTTTCAAATGTTAAAATTATCCAATCTTGCCTTTGATTAGCTTTGTGATTCACAATACCATCTGCTGCTTAAATATCAATTTACACACTAAGGGAAAACCAAGACAGAAAGCATAGAAATATTCTAAATTCTGAATGTTAAATGATTTTTATTAGAGGCTGTTATCTCATTAAGGAAGCCAGGATAGCTGAGCAGAGGGGTCCGCAAATGAGAGCTGTGGGTGATAGCCCTGACCACTGCACTACCCTTTCTCCTATGCTGGAGCTGCCTACAGACAGAAGCACATTGGGCTGGTGTTTTTTGTCTGGTCACGGAATATTGTGGTCCATACTGTGGACACAGAAATGATTGTCTTAGAAGAAGAAATAGAGGGAGGGAAAATGGTTAATTAGGTTTTTTGGTAACCCTAAGTGAAATTTGTATATGGTAGATCACAGTAACTCTAGGGATCTGTCCTTCTTGAATGACTCTTTTCCTGTGTCTGTGCTGATATTCTCCATATTATATGTGTCAGCAATAGTTGTATCACTGACAACATTTTTATCCCTCCTTTATTATCTTGATTGTTCCTGTACAAGAGATCATAGAACCCTGCAACCAAAAGTCATGGAACCCTGACAGAGGCACCATTATCTTTTCAAATAATATGATCTTTCTGTAGCAAGGATTCTTAACCTGGGTCTGTGGACTTATTTTTAAGATATTTTGATATCTGTATTTCGACATAAGTGGTTTTCTTTGTAATCTTATGTATTTTATCTTGAATGTTCAAAAATATTATTCTGAGTAAGAGGTCGATTTGCTTTACCAGACAGCCAAAGGGGTCCATGACATAAGAAAGTTAAGAACCTCTCTCCTATAGGGTGTGCCATTTATTCTACCCACTTTGGTGAGGGGAGGGTGACATACTTCCTCTGTTCACTTTTTTCACCCATTAACTCTTTGACAAATATCATTAAGAAGCATCATAGTGTAGTAGATAGGGCACTGGATTTGGAGTCAGGAATACCTAAGTCAAAATCATGCTTCTGATAATAATGACCCTAGGCAAGTCTCCTAACTTCTCTGTGGCAGTTTGTTTATCTGTAAAATGAGGGGATTGACCATGATGGGACTCTAAAGTCTCTCCTAGCTCTGAATCTCTGATTCTATGATCCTATGTGAAAGATCCTATTTGAGGTACTTTGGGAAAAACAAATAAATAAGGCATGGTCTCTGTCTTCTAGGAGCCTACAATCTAGCAGGAGAGATAAGATGCATAAACTGGTAGTGATCAGCAAACAAAGGACTTGCAGAACTGAATCCCAGAATTATGGCATTTGAGATAGAAGTGACCTCAGAGACCATCTAGTCAAACCCATAAGCAAAAGCAATCTCTATTATAACATACCTTACAGTGATCCCTCATCCTCTGCTTGAAGGCCTCTAATGAGAAGGAGCCCACTCGCTCTCAAGGCAGCTCTTTCCACTTTAGACAGCTCTGATTGTTAGTTTTTTTTGCCATCGAGCTTCGATTTGCCTTTTTGCAATATCTAGGCATTGATCCTGGTTTTGTCTTTTGAAGCCAAACAGAACAAATTGAATCTCTCCTCCACAGCCCTCTAAATACTTGAAGAAAAACTATCATGGTGCCACTGAGTCTTCTTTGTTATAGGTTAAACAAGCCCAGTTCCTTCAATTGATTCTCATATGTCATAGTTTCAAGGTCTTTCATCATCTTCTGTGACTTCTTTTGGACACTTTCCAGTTTTAATATGGTGATCATGACTGAACCCAACATTCCAGATGAGGTTTAATAAGATCAGAGTACAATAGGACTATCACCTCCCTGTTCCTAGAGGCCATCTGTCATAAGGCAGCCTAAGATCATATTAATATTTTTATGTGCAATATCACATTACTGACTAATATTGATCCTATAGTTCACTAAAAACCCCAGATCCCTTTTAGAACCAACATCCATACATTCTTCCATCTTAACTTTGTGAAGTTGACTTTTTATATCTAAGTGCTAGACTTTTCCTTTATCCCTACTGAATTTCATCTTACTAGATTCAGCCCATTGCTCTAATCTGTCAAACTGGTCTTTTTGGATTCTGTTATCCACTGTGTTATCTCTCTTAGAGCTTTGTGTCATCTATAAATTTGATGAACATAACAACTATGCCTTAATCTAAATCATTGATAAAAATGTTAAAGAACACAGAGACAAGCACAGATCTCAGATCTCAGATCCATCCCCAATGACACTGAATTATTAACAGCTACTCTTTGAGTCTGGACATCCAAACCTTTCCCAATTCATCTTATTGTCTAATCCATATGTCCATCTTCTAAAGAAAAGCATGAGATACTTTATCAGAAGTTTTGCTAAAATCTAGGTCCTCTTATAGACTAGTTTGATAATCTTGTCAAAAAAAGAAATGAGGTTAGTGTGGCATGATCCATTCTGATTAACTCTGTAATCAATTTCTTCTTCTCTTCCTCCTCCTCCTCCTCTTCCTCCTCTTCGTCGTCCTCCTCCTCCTCCTCCTCCTCATTCTTCTTCTTCTTCTTCTTCTTCTTCTTCTTCTTCTTCTTCTTCTTCTTCTTCTTCTCCTCCTCCTCCTCCTCCTCTTTCCCCTACCCTTATATCTCCTAGGCTGGAAGTATAACAGATACTCAAGGGCCTTATACAACTGCAGATCTGCATGGAAGTTTTTACCTATTCTATTTCCAACATGGGCCTCTTTGCCCCTTAGACAGACTGGTGACACCCTACTCCTGGGGCCTTACTATATCCTTGGACTAAATTGTTGGACTTAATGTGGATATCTGATGACCTTTAGTCCTACTGCAGCTCAGAACTCCTGAGCTCAAGAGATTCGCCAGCCTTAGTTGCCCTAATAGCAGGAATAAAAGGCCTCTCTAAATGTTTGGCAACTATCCCTTAAACTGAAGTCAAGCTCACTAGCTTAGTTTGCAGATTCTGTCCCTGTCTCCTTTTTGAAATTTATTTGTAGCTAGGTTCCAACTTATGATCTCCTTACTTATCTTGGGTATCGACTACAACAGCTCATTGTTGTTCTGTTATTTCTTGTATAAAGGTCCTTTTTACTTGTGAGCACTAGGCATCTCTAACTTCTCTCTGATGTGAGTTATCACCCTAACTACCCCAAGCAAATGACCTATCTCTTCTTTCATCCTCCTTTTCCTCCCAATATGGCTAAAAGCCAAAACCCCCTTTTTGGTCTCCTTAACTTCCCTTGCCTACTTTGGCTTTCTCCAAACTTTTGCAGCATGGCACTGTGGCCCTGAAGGCAGGAAGATCTCAGTACAAGACTAACACTGACTTGTGGCATTTATTAGTTGTAGGACTCTGGGCAAGAGTGCTCTTCATGACTCTCTAAGGCTACCAGTTGCACGGCAAATAGTGGTTTGTATTAGTCCAGAGAATTCCCTTCAGGGAGTTTCCTGTACCAATAAAATCACCAGTTGAGGACTTACTCCAGGGACAGCAGAGAATCTCTGTACATGCTGTACCTTGTGTCTAGAATGGTTTATCTGCACATTCTGTGACTGCCAAAATCCTTTTTTTTCTTCAAAGGGTAGCTCAAATTCTACTTCCTACTTTCCTGATAACTTTAGATAGAAATGATCTCTCCTTTCACACATCTGTTTGACCTCCATGATGAATTTATCACATTCTAACTTGTGTTATAGTTATTTGTATCAGGTTATCAACTTCTTGTGGCAGAGACTACCTTCTTTTTTGTATCCCTGCCACCCAGCATAGTATCTTATACTTAGTAGGCACTTAATAAAGGATTGTTCAAATGTTGATCTGAATTGTGTACGAGTTGAAGAACTCGATTGACTAAGACACAAGTAAGTTATTGTCACCTCAGGACCTTCTCATGACAATAGATTTGTCCCAGGTTTAGTACATACTTGAATTGTCTTAATCTGCTAATCCAAAAGACCAAGCAGTGTACAAGCAGGGCATCAGAATCATGCCTGCTGCTGGATAGACTGAACCTCTGGCCAAGCCCTAGCATTAACCAACCAGCACCTTCTATGAGACTGAATACTAAAAGGACTTGGATCTTGAACACCAGGCCTGACACAGAGCTGAGGGCATCATCCCCACGTGGGATACCTTCTGTGAATGTCTCATTCTCATCAATCTTTGGGTGTGCTTACTGTTCTGGTGCCATGTGTGAATTCAGTCCATTCCCTGGGTACCCAAACCAGCGGATTTTATGACCCTGGGTAAATCACTTAAACTTTTCTAGCCCTTGGATTCCTCATCTGTAAAGTGAAGGGTCTGGATAGGATGAATTCCAAGCTTCTTATGGCTATAAATCTTTGATCCTAAATGTTTTCTGTGATCCTTTTCCATTCTCTCTAATCTATGATCTCATGATCCCATACTCCTACTAGACTGTGCCTAGCACGGTACTCTAGGTTTGTTGTTTGTTATTATATAATTCACATTTTGATGTTTCAAAATAGCCATGATTTCTTCAATGTATGTCCTCCCTCCATTGACTCAAATAATAATTCCCCCCACCTCTTAGTAGATAATATGTTTTCTGTGGTCACAAACTTTTGTTATCTAGTTGTCAACTCTTCTCTTCTTTTGTTTCTTCCTTCCTCTCTCTCTTCCTTCCTTTCTTCTTTTTTGAAAGAGTGGGTATCCCTATATTACCGAGGTTGGAAGTACAGGGACTACTCATGAGTCTTGCTCCATTTTCAGCCTGGGCTGGTTCACTCCTCCTTAGGAGCCCCCTGTTCCCAAGGTCTTACCATATTAATGTTGGACTTCCTTATCAGCTTAGCCCACTGCATCTCAGAACTCTTGAGCTCAAGAGATCCACCAGCCTCAGCTCCCTAGTACCTGAGAATGCAGACATGTACCATCCTGCCTGGCTAGTGGCCAACTTTTTCAAGATGAACCTTTTCATACTTAGCTAGGCTGGTTCTAGGCATCTGCCTCCAAGTTTAAAATGAAAGTCTTTCTAACTCAATAGTCCCTGCCTGAGCTTGAATGATGTAACCTTCCAGCAACCAAAGTCCCTTCTATGTCCCCATGTATTATAGGGGCATAGAGAGGATTTTGTTGAACTGAATTGTCTATGAGTTGAAGTAATAGATTGACAGAGACATAAGTTATAGTCATTATAGTCGCCCTAATAGACCACATGTAATATGTAATAATAGACTAATCCCAAGCTGAGGACGTATTTAAATAGTCTTAGTGCTAATTCAAAAAGCTAAGCAGTGCACAATCACTGGAAAAGAACTTTTCTGAAGGGCTATAATTTCAACAACCCATTGAAAACAAGGCCAATATCATTAATTCAGAAAGTCAGTGCTATAAAATTTAACTAGGCAAAGGGCTAAGGAAAACACCTTAAAATATGTAAGTTTGTTCTTCTAGAAAAACCAGTCAGCTCTTGGCTTTTTTAGCTCTTTTAATCAAAATTTCGTCATTTTTTGAAGGAGGGATAATAAATTTGATGGAGCCAGACACTACACTGACAATTTCTCCCTTAATCTTTAAATAAATCTCTTGATGAGAGTCAATGCCTCATAGAAGCAGTTAACTTCTTGACAAAAATCAAAATGATTAAAAGCAGCCCTTTATTTTATCCTCAATTAAGATCATGGCCATTTAGTACTCAGAGCCACAAGTAGGTGACAGCAGAAACAAATAAGGAAGAGCAAAGGCCTAGGGCATCCGGTATGTGTAAGAATAGTGGGAATGGGTGGTTGGCATACCACTGAAGATCCAGAGGCTCTCTACCCACTCCATTAGTTGTTGCCTATAGCTCATAATCATTGGTTCATTACACATTTTCTCATTCTTTAATCGGTGCAATAGGAAGAGCCCTGGCTTGAGAGTCAGTAGGCCTGGGTTTTAGCTTAAGCTCTGCCATTATTTGCATAATCTCAGGCAAGTCATATGATTAATAGTAGAGCTGGGCTAAGGCTTGACCTTACTGGATCTCATTTCCCCATGTGTAAACTGAAGGGTTTGGACCACCTCATCTTCAGGGTCTCTTACAGCTTTAAATTTCTGTGTTTGTAAAGCTTAGTAGATTGTATTCTTCTTATAAGCAAGAACGATATTTAAAAATTCATTTGTATTGCATAGTGTTAGGCATATATCTGATAGATGCTCACTAAGTATTTCTTGGTTGATGGTGTGTCATTATGTATGCCATAGTGGCTACAGAGATGGACTTGGAGTCAGGAAGACTTGAGTTCAAATCCTATCTTCAACAGTTACCAGTTGTGTGACCAAGAGCAAGTTATCAACTTCTTTGCATCTCTGTTTCTTCATTTGTAAAAGGAGCATAACATATTGTATTTTCAAAACTGTAAGGGAGAGAGATGATGGCATAGCCAACATCTTTTTCCAGAAATGATTTTCCAAGTTAGTGGAGGAATTAATAAATGAATCTTGCTTACTTTCCTTCCTGACCCCCAGTCTATTTTATTTTGTATCTTGGATAGGGAAGGAAACAACAAAGATGTAATAGAATCACATTAGAAAGCTATAATTACTAATAGAACTATAGAATTATTCACTGCGGAAATGTTTTTAATAGATGGAAGTAGAAAAAGGTCAGTAGAAGACAATAGGGGTTATGACTTCAAGCCAGTTTTCAAGGTGACCCTTGACTATGATCATCTAATTCACTCACTCAGTGATGAAAATAAATTTCATCTATCATAAAATCATAGAATCTTTGAGCTGGAAAGGAGCCCAGAGATCACTTAATCCAATTCCAAACAGTAAACCAAGCAAAATGAAACATTAACTACCTTCCTTCTTTTTTAATTGTTCTTATTTTATCTTCACTTAGTCCTTGGAACTACCAGCAAATGATCCATGTGATGGAGAGGACAGAAGGTGATAAATACAAAACTCTAAAAAGAGAATTAAATACAAATTTACTGCTTTGGTGTAGGTAGGGGAAGAGAACTGGTACAGAAAGCTAATCAAAGCACATTCAAAATTAGCAAAAGACTTCTGCATTACTCTACTTGACTAGTGTCTGGTTTAACTACAAAGTTTTAGTTGAAAAGAATTCCCATTCAGAGCAATAGAACTATATAAGGTTTAAAAAAATGCCTCTAAGCCCTTCTACTCATATCAATCTGTCTTTTGTCAAAATGGTCCCTCAAAAAATATTCCTTCTAATTTTTAACAGCAGGTGATCATTAGGAGGCCATGCTATCTTTTTCCTAGGTAGTCTTCCTTGATGACTGAGAGAAGGGAGCCTCAGTATTATACTCTCAAAAAAAGAATCTAATGTGGTGTTAGTTTTGTCATTGCCTATTACCTCTTATAACACGACTAGCTCCTTACAGTTTAGTTTTGTCCCCTGTACATAGATAAAAGCTAGCAGGTTCTTCTTTCTTCCCTTCAATCACCAAGAGATTCCTACTCCCTCAGGAACATAAGACCACACAACACGTCTTCTTCACTAGTCCCTGAGTCTCTGATTTGGAAGGACATACAAACTTATTGTAGTAAGAGCCATCCAATGGAGCATTCAAGGGAATAAGCTTGGCCCTTTCTGATTGGTCCATGCTCTGAACCCCTTGCAAAAGGGTGTGTACCATTAGAGATTCCTGGTTGGCCCTTTGGTATTCATGATGGCGGAAAGAGTAATGCTGTGTCCAAGATGATTGGTGACTGAGTCAGGAAGACAGTCTACTTTATGAGCTACATGAAATGAGAAAATGACCTCTGTTCTCTTTTGAAGTGATCTTTTTGTTGAGACATCCCTTTAGACTTCCAGAAAGAGAAGGGAGGAAATTTATTTCCCTGTTCCCTTGTAACTGTGGTGGCTATCTGCACATGACAACAAATACGTGTGTTTGCCTCAGTGAGGTAATAGGTTATTATTTGTATTTTAAATATGTGTTAATTCACATTTATTACTAATGTTTTGAGTTTTAGGCATCTCTTTTGTGTGAAGAAAATAAATAGCTATCCTATAGCTGATTACTACTTTGTATGGGCATATAGGATGTTCAAGGAGGTCTAGCACCTCTGATATGAAGGTTTGCCAACATCTTTTCAGGGCTGCTCATCCACCTTTGGTGTCTACTTGGCACTCAGCTCTCACCTGGGGCTCCAAGAAGCAGTAGCATTCACAGAGGCCACACCCCAGTAAACTGTCTCAGCAGGCAGGCTAAACCAGGTTGAGGGTAACCCATGGGGCTCAAACCTGTGGGTGAGTTCTTTCCCCCTACACTTCTGTAGCACTCTATAATTACAAATCACTTGATGTGCATTATCCAATTTGCCCCTCCCAATACCCATATGAAGAAGGAAAGGCAAGTGTCATCCCATTTAACAGATAAGAAAACTGAGGCTCAGAGGAGTAAAATGGCTTAAGAATAATATCTAGCACGTAGCCCTACAAAGTTTGCAAGGTACGCACATTATTTGAATCAGAGGGCTGTCTACCTCAAGTATTTGAAGACTTCCCCTGGCAGAATGGATGAATGAGAACAATTTGTTCCAACAGCCATGATGGCAGCTGAAGTAGATGCCGTGGAGCACTTACAGCTCGGTTCAACATCGAAGACACCGAGGTCATCCACTGCATCCCAGGTCATCCCTAGTTGTCCTGACTTTTTCTTGCCACTGGATTTCAATGACTCTGGAAGAGAGAGTGAGGCTGATAACTTTGCGCAATTCTGCCCCACTAGAATCCAATTCACAAGTCAAGATATCCCGTGATGCTATTGGTCGTTTTTGAAAACAAAGGACAAACAACAACTACTTTGTTCATTGAGAAACCTTCATAAAAGAAACTTTTAATTCCTTTCAGAGAGACCCTAGATATGACCCATACCTAAGATTTATTTATGATCTTCCTTGGGACTGTAGGGTGGAAGCTTAATGATCAGGAGAATGTAAGAAAAAGCCTGAATTCCTCTGCTAAGGGTGAGGTTTCCCCCTAGGACTGAACCAAGTCTATATGAGTCTAGAAAGAGTCTAAACCTTTTTGTGGGAGAGAGGTGCCCCTTGGCCATGGGAGACATCACACAAA
>JAQQSZ010016351.1:0-11054 GCA_028646595.1 Phalanger gymnotis
ATATATATATATATGTAATATTATGAATATATAAATATAAATACAAAATAAAAAAAAAGAAACCTTGCTTCACAAAACAATTCAATTAGTTATCTCCTAATATAATAATTAGGCACCTATTAGGTGTTGCAATGGATAAAACTTTCTGGAGTCAAGAAGAGTCATATTGGGTCTCAGACATTTCCTAGCCATGTGACACTGGACAAGTCTCTTAATCTCTGTTTCTTCACCTGCAAAATGGGGATAATAATGGCACCTGCCTCCCAGATTTGTTATGAGGATCAGATCTGAGAATAATTATAAAGTACTTAGTACAGAGTCTGACATAGGAGGTGCTATACAAATGTTAGCTATTATTATTATTATTAATTATTAATTGGCATCTAGGTGGTGCAGTAGTTAGAATGCTGTGCCTGGACGTTGGAATATTCATCTTCCTAGGTTCAAGTCTGGCCTCAGATGCTTACTAGCTGTGTGACCCTGGGCAAGTCACTTAACCCTGTTTCCATCAGTTTTCTCACCTTTAAAATGAGCTGGAGAGAAAAAAATGGCAAACCACCACAGCATCTTTGCCAAGAAAAACCCAAATGGCATCCTGAGGAGTTAGACACAAGTGAAGTTAACTCAACAGCAACGTTATTAATAATTCATTTCCTAATATGTTAACATTTTTAAAAAAGCAAGATATTTTCAAATATCCTAATTTTTGTGGCTTTGTGATCAATATAGCCAGATTATTAATGTATTTTCATAATTTTAATAACAGTTCACACTTTTACAGAGCTTAGGATTTACAAAGTGCATTCCTCACAACAACTCTGTGAAGTAACTAATGTAATTATTGGTTTTCCTATGTTTCAGATAAGGGAACTGAAGCCATGAGAAGCTCTACAATTTGCATGAGTTCACATAGCCAATAAGTGTGAAAGCTGGACCTAGAACTCAGGTCTTCTGATTTTATCCTCAGGGTGTTTATAAAGTATATCATGCTTCCTCATCTAGAAGTGAAAATTTTCTTTCTCATATTTTGGCACCATGTGCACACTGCTTATTCTAAACATCACGAATACAAGAGAAGATAAACAGGGAACTAAATTAATGTTTTTTCAATATATAACATAAAGGTTTTGGTGGTGATGCCAGCGAAGTCATATAAAAATACAAGCCTTATTAGAGCCAGTAAAAAAGGCCAGAAAGTCAGAAAGCTGTCTTTAAATTTCAAACAACACATCAACTAACAAGACTTGAGTAAATCACTCCAGGCATAGGGGGAAAAAATAAAACTGAACTCTAAAATACATGTGGGATTAAGTCTGACTACCTTCACAAAGATGAGTATGGTAAGACACCATTTTTACTTTCTAGCAATCTTTACAAAATCCTTCTAAAGCAAAGGGCCAGCCCACAGGATGACTTTTATTTTTTTTAAAGATGTTTACAATTTGCTTAGCTGATTAATGAAACCAAGGAATGTTTATGGTAAAAAATAAATTGTACCTTTGGCATCTAAATTATGTATAAATGGATTAATATCTTAAACTACAGACACAATAAAGATTTACTGTTTGAGGTATTCAGCCACCTCTATAAAGTTTGGTTCTAAATGAAAGAGGAGGGAACCTACTGAAAATTTAAGCTATTCCATTTCCAACTCTGAACCAGACATCTGTGGATATGTCAAAGGGTGTTTTTCTACTCATTTGCTTCTGAAAATCAAAAACTTTTTGTATTTCACCATTTCAATGCCATAGACTGAGGGAAACTTGACTTTAGTTTTGGCTCAAAATACCTGTTTGAGACATTGGAGAATTTGTATCACTGTAGTGCCAGGTCCCTCTCTCTCTCCACACCTCCCTTGTATTTGTGACAGTTCTGTTTAACATCAATGACTACTGTCCCAACTGGGTTGCCACAGCCTCCAACTTATCTAGTTTTTCACATTGCTATTCCTCTTCTAGTTGGTAGATATCCAATTCCTTCCTAATTTCATTCCTGAGGTGGTTGAAATCTTTTTTATTTTTGTCCTTAGAACATGTAATTTCTTGATTTTTTCTCTGTGACTATACTCACCTACTTTCTTCATAGTCTCAGAAACATTTTAAATTTCTTTTTTTTTGAGGGGGGAAGGCAAGGCAGTTGGGGTTAAGTGACTTGCCCAAGGTCACACAGTGAGTAAGTGTGTCAAGTGTCTGAGGCTGAGTTTGAATTCAGGTTCTCCTGATTCCAGGGCCAGTGCTCTACTCACTGCACCACCTAGCTGCCCCAACATTTTGGATTTCTGAGAGGTGTTATATAAATGAAGTGTATTATTTAAGCAAAACAAGTAATGACTTGCCTTTTTCCCTAATAATGGAATATACATTATTGACCATCTAGTCTGGGAACTGCAAATTACTACCATTTTTAATCATTTAGGGGGAATAGCATTAGTTTTCAGTAGTTTAAATAATTTTACTTTTTAAAAGTTTTACTTCATATTAAAGGCATTGCTACCATGCTGTAGAACCTAAATCAAATGATTTAGAGAAAGAGAAGAGAATTTCAGAAAATGAGAAAAATAAATGGAAAGTCTGTGATTCACATTTTTATTGTGCTTCTCCAGGTAGGTCATGTAGTCATTATTATCCCATTTTGTAAATTAAGAAATTGAGCATAAGAGAGATGAGCTGATGTGTCCAAGGACACACAGATAAAAAACTATCAGAGGATCATAGATTAAGAACTAAGAATGAGACTCAGGACATTTAGTTCCACATATCCATTTTATCGATGAAGAAATGGATGCTCAGAAAGGATAAAGTCATGCTAGTAAATGGCAGAATCAGGATCTGAACCAAGTCCTCAGACCATGTTGTTCTTCCTCAGTCTCTTCTCACCACCCGGATTACCTCATTCTATATTGTCTTAAGCTAATCAAAATATAATATGACACACAGAATTGAAATCAGCATTTTGGCATGGCCAATGATAAGTGTAGAAAGTCTACTCTCTCCCAATTTTTCTTTGCTTAGTTTGTCTATCCTACTGATGTCTTCAGTGGATTTCTGTCTCCTCTTATTCTGAATTAAAAGTTGGTACAGAAGTTGAGTTCAGTGTAGCTAGACAGGTATATGCATCTTCCGTCCAAATCTCTGATTACATTGGTGTGGGGAATTCCCAGTGTGGAAAAGTCCTTCCACTGATAAACTATGGGATTCATTTAGCATCTTGAATAGTCCCAGGCTTGATGTAATTGGTATAATGCCATTAGCAAATAGATGCCCCTGGAGAACATAACCACCATCAGGGAATTTTTCTTTGACAGTCAAAGATGGCATAAAGATTGCCTCTTGGTTTTCTTGTTTTATACTTCCATTATTGTTATTCATATGGAGTGTCATCAAAAAAGTTATATCTGCTAGTTTTTCTTTCAAGGAACGTTGTATAGTTTTTGACAAATACTTGGGAAGGCTACTGTATGGAAGCCTTCAATAGAGTGTTTCATCTTACTGAATTTTTTTTAATAGTCGACAAATAATCTGCACAGAATATAAGTTAACTGAGATGAAAAGATTGCTTCATTCTATTTACATGTAATCTAAGTGCCTAACACAGTGCCTAATATATAGTGGGTACCTAACATTTATTAATTAGTTGATGATGGAATCTTGCAGTCTCTGAAATTTTTAGCTAATTGTGTAGTGGTGAAAATGTGGTTTTCTGTGGAACATCATTTGAACATATCTCATCAAGAATGGGTGAATAGATTATTTTAATTGAATAAAATATAAATGTGACAGTATACTATGGATAGTGATTCTGCTGTTAATGTTTGGAAATTTTTCTTTGTAGTAATGATTCTTTACTTTTTTCCTACATCTTTATTATCTTCTTCAACATCTCCTTTATTTAGGTGCCTTTAAAATAGCTTCAAGCTCTCAAATTTTTGTTTCTTTCAAAATAGACTCCTTCAACATTTATTTGGTCTAGTTCAACTACTTGTCTGGTTTTTGCTTTGTTCAGTAGCATTTCCATTTACTCAAGACAGTGCTAGACTCCAGATGTGATATTTTCTGTGTCATTTATGGTGAAAAATAATTAAATAAAACAAAAGTTGTAGGGTTTTTTGCAGATCTAGTCTATTTGCACATACTTATTTCATTTTAGTCTTATCCTTACATACTTTTAGGATGATTTTGCATGTTTTTAACTTACTTGACCAGCTTTCCTCAAATTTTCAGCCTTCTTCTTTCCCTAACATTGTTTCTTGCTGTTTTATGAAACAACATTGCTTATAATCTTTCACATTTTCCTCTGGAAGATTTAACAAAAGCTTATGTTTTAAAGCAAGGTCTCCCTAGTTTCTATGTTTCTATAGATATTTTTATATTTGGAAGATAAATTACACATTTACTGATTAAGGCAATTTTAGGATCTCTTGTTCATGATAGTTTTTTTAACAATTAATTTGCTTTAGCTATATCTCTGTATGAAATTATTATACTTAGTGTTAATGTCCTTTCCTCTATTCATTTTTAAAACTTTTATTGGTGTCAAAAACTTTTTTCAGTAGGCCAGATTGGACTTACTCTGATTGTACATGATATTTTCCTTCATCTTTATTATTCCTTCCAGTTTTGTATAAATTTTAATCTTTGTTGTACTAAGTTGTTGGTTTAACTGCATACAGAATTCAGCTTCAAGTCTAAGCCCACGCCAGTAATTTAAAAAAATCCCTCTCTGGACAAGTGTAACTACATTTTTGCTGACTTTATTCTTTAGTAGTTGACATGTTAAGTGCACTCTGAATTTTTTTGAAGAAAGAATTACACACACACACACACACACACACACACACACACACACACACACACCTTCTTTACTCCTGTGCCAAATTTTTACTGTCTTTACTATTGTTAACCATTGCACTGAAGACATTGTATCAAAGTGGATATTTTAGTCACTTTTTTCTGAATTTCAAATTACTCTCCAGAATGTCTTACATGTGTATTAGCAAGGCAATAATCACAATATAGATGATAATTGTAAATATGCCTATGTAATTCTGTGTTGCAAAATATAAGAGATTCTCCATATAGAAGGTAGAAGTAAACAATTTATTCACACACCATAAAACCAGATCCTAAAACCAATAAGTCCACTCCATCATAGTAACAAAGAAATTAATATACATTATCAGAACAGAGAATGACTCTATCTCAAAACCATTCTCATCCCCTGCTGGGGTCTTGCCACCAGCAATCACTCACACCACAGCTAGCACACACCTTCTCTCTCCCTCAGCTCTAATTGCTCTTAGCATTTCCTGTTCCACCCTTCCAGTTCCTCTCATTTAGCAAGCTCCTCCCACCACATGTGACTTATAGTTCCTGTGACATAAGCAGGTCACATGGGCTTATTAATAAGTGGGAAAAATCTTCAAACTTAAATTACTATTACATCATGGAAATGTGTTTTGCACGACTCTACATTCAAAACCTATGTCAAATTGCTTATCTTCTCAATGAGAAGAGAAGGAGTGAATTTGGAACTCAAAATTTGAAAAAAAAAGAATGATAAAATTGTTTTTACATGTAATTGGGAAAAATGAAACATTAAATAACATTAAAAATGATTTGACCTGTAACATTCAGTTCATATATCCATTTTGAGCTTATTGTGGGTATGTAGTACATAATGTTGGTCTAAACTTAAATTCTATAATATCTTTTATTCAGTTTTCCCAGGAGTTGTTTTCAAATATAGAGTTCTTTTCAAAAGCAATTTGTAGTACAAATTTGTTAAATACTGGTTCATTGAGTTCAGTTGTTTCTGTTTCTTCTTTTTCTAGTCTACTTCATATGTGTGTGTGTGTACACACACACATATGTATATATACGTATATGTATATATACATATACGTATATGTGTATATATATATATGTATATATATATATATATGTATATATGCCAAAAGTTTCTGGCAATATTTAGTTGATAGCATTATTTTAGGTCTGAAAGCATCATTTCTCTTTAATTCCTTCTTTTTTACTTTTTTCCACTTAAATTTTAGATCCCCCAACCAAAATGTTTTTTTAATTTGTTATTTTGCTCTGTACCATAAAGTAGTCTCTTAGGACTTTTATTTGTGTAGAACTGAATCTGTAAATTAATTTTGTTATTATTATAGTTTTAATTATATTGTGATGGCCTGGCTATGGACATTGGATATCCATCTAGTTATTTCTTTAAGGAGTGTTTTACATTTGTATCAATAAATGTCTTGGTAAATTAAATCTCAAGACATTTTATGTATATTGCAGTTACTTTAAATTATATTTTCCTTACTACTATTCCATCTTATATTTATTATTGGCATAAGGAAATGCCATTGATTTTGGCAGCTGCAATTTTTTCCATGATTTTCATTTCAAAAATATTTATGAATACTGCAATATGAAATGACCAAATGTTCCATGAAATGATTTTTCTTGTTACTATGTAAGGGGAAGGGAAATGGGAAGAAGTGGAAAAGGAAGGGAAAGAGGAAGAAATAAACATTTATGCAGGATATATTATATAGCAGGGACTATGCTAAGCAATTTTTACAAATATCTTGTAACAACAATACTGATAGCAACTGCCGTGGAGGTGTAAGGTCAATAACACCAGTACACAGGAGGGCTGCTAGCACAGATTCTTTGATCTGCTTTTCTAAGGAAAGCCACTTTAAGGGATTTACAATCTCACTTTAATTAAATATAAATATATCATTCACTTAGTTCTGGGGGAAAAGTCAGCACCTTGAACATCAGAGAAAAGACAAACAGAAATTACAAGCAGAAATTATATTAACCAAATAAATAACACAAATCAGCAGATAGGGCTTCTAACTTTCTGTCCATAGCAGTACATATGTAGTTACCAGAGAGAGAAGCACCAACATCTGGGTTTTCAGAGCTGGGGAGCTCCTTAATGACTCCCCAGAGTCTTGTCTGGGAAAATCACAGGAAAGCTCTTTCAATGAGTGAAATGCTAACCTCAGAGTATATATACACTTCTTCAGAGTCAGAAGGCATCACAACTACATGATTCGAGCTCATGTAATTTAGTCTTTCTTGTGACATAAGCAAGTCATCAAAGACTCTTGATTCAATCAAAGACTCTTGATTAAAACAAAAGCAAGTCTCAATCAAAGGCATTAGTGCTGAGAAGAGCTAGAACTCCAAAAGAAAAAAGAGCAAAACAAATGTCTCACTTTGCTTCCCATTACACTCATTTGAAAATCACAACACTGAGATGTAAGTTTTAGTATTATGCCCATTTTATAGCTGAAAAAGACAGAAGCAATCAGAATTCAAGTTATTTTCCCAGGGTTATATAGTTAATTAGTATCTGAGGTCATATTTGAACTCTGGCCTTACTTACTTTAGACCCAACACTCTATCCACTGTGCCAGTAGCTGCCTCTAAGTAAGTGATAAAAACCAACTCTGGCATTTCCTTTATTTGACTGTGCCAAGAGAGCTATTTAATTACAACTTCCTTTTGCCTTTTAGTGTCATTTATGGAGAAAATATCAAGATTAATAATATTTGTTTCTTTCACTCATTGACCATTGGAAAAGTGATTTCACATTAGGGTATCAAAAATGAAGTTAATATTCATACTAAAAATTCTGATTCTTACAACTCTCTTTCCCCCTTTCCTGCTGTTTTACCTTCACTTACACAGAAGAATTTAAAAAAAAAACAATAAAGGACTGGTACATTTTAAATATTTTTTGTTTCAGGAGTTACTGAGATTGAAGAATTTGCCAACACCAAATGACCAGCTTGTTAATGAAAAGATTCTCCATAGCTAACTAGAATAGTCTCTGGAAAGCAGACATAGCATATTTTCACTATTATTATTGAAATCTTTCAAACATGCTAGAACTTGGTGGAGCTTATTCTCCAACAGCACATTGTTTGGAAACCCTGAGTCATTTCCCTTCCTTGAGTGAAAATGTGTGTAGAAATGCAGAAATGAAAGCTAAAACAATAGGGCAACTGAAAAGCACATTTGATTGCATTGACATTGAATTAACTTAAGCAAACTTTTAGAAAATACCTGCTGTGTGCTATATATTCAAGATTTATTGAAAAAAAAATAGGAATCCTTGCAAAAATGCTTAATTTATCTTCACTTGGGAGGAAATAACATTAATTCAAGCCTCTAAATGAATTCTGGGCAATAAAACCTTCAAAAGATAGAGTGAAACAATTTTCCAGCCAAAGATAACTTAAGAGGACTTCAGGATAGGTCTGTCTCATTTGGGTAAAAGGGGAGCACAGCCCAGCACAGATGGTATCTGGGTGAACCAGTGGGAGGTAATTAATCACAGCACAGATAAGCATCTGGGACTCCTATTCTTGGCTTAGGAGATCCATTGCACAACAGACCTGCTGGGAGGCTGCCAGACCCAGCACAGAAGGTACAAGAAGCTTGGGGCAGTGCCCCTTGTGCTCCAGGAGCAGAGCTCAACTTGAAAAGTCACAAAAATAGGCCAAAAATGAGCAAGAAACAAAAAAGAGCCTTCACCATAGAAAACTACTATGGTGACAGTGAAGATCAAAACACAAACTCATAAGAGGACAACATTGTCACAATGCCTATATGCAGGGTGAGGAGCCAAGATGGCAGAGTGAAAACAGAAACTTACCAGAGGGTTCTTACAAATTCTATCAAATATCTCTAAAAAATGAATCTGAGCAGATTTGATAAAGGTAGAAGCCACTAGAAGACTGAGTGTGGCATATTTCCAGCCCAGGAAGTCCACAGGGTAAGAAGGATGGATCAGTGGGATCAGAGAGCACCAAGTGTACAGAACTGCCCCTAACAACACCAGAGCAGGAACAGTAGCAGAACCCAGTCAGTGGACTGGCCTGGGAAAGCACTGAGCACTTGGAACTAACCATACCAGATTAGGAGTGGGAGCAGGCCTGGAGCTGAGTTGCCTCTCAGCCCAAGACAGGAGTCAGTTGGAGCTAGGGGAGACAGAAGCACAGAGCCTGTGCCCACAGCAGCAGCTACTCCTGAGGCTTTCAGCCCACAGTCTAAAGGTTTGAAACTCTCCTTTTTGAACTTTCAGGAGCCATGATGACCAAGTAAAATGTAGGTGCTCTCATTCCTCCCTTCCTCACCGAGAGAATACTGCCCTGGGAAAAACCCTGGAATAGAGAAGACAAAAGTGAGAGTGCAGCAGTCTTTTAGCTTGGGAGGCAGGTGAGATGGGCCCCTCTTGTGGTGTCAGGAGAACAGTGCAGTAAGGGAAGCATGCCAGCAGGCCCAACCTCAGGGGACCAGCAGGAGTTCCTGAGCCCCAGGGGGGTGGAGACAGCAAGCGCCAACATCAGGATGGCAGGAGTGACTTCACATAGCCAGGGGAAGTGGCACACACCAGCACAGACGTATGGCTGAGACCACCTGTGCTATATAGTTCAGTCCTAGGGGAAGAGAAGACTTCCAGCAGCCAGACCACCCCTCTCCCAACACACCTCAAGCTGTGACCCCCTGGATAAACTCAGAAAGACTTCACTTAGCCTTGGCTATGGCACACACCAGCCAGCTTCAGCTCAGCACCAGGTATGCGGCAGCATTAGATAGCCTCTCGCTGACAAAACCAGAGGCCATAACAAACAAAGTCAATAACCAGGCCCCCAGTTCCCAGCACAAGAAACTTAGGAGAGAGAATCCTGTGCCTCAGCAGAAGAGATCTACTTTAAAAGCCAGGAAAACCAACCACCACGAAGATGAAATTTGGAAAAACAAAGGCCATTGATTCTTACTATGGAGATAGGGAAGATCAAAATACGAATTCAGAAAAGGACAGCAATGACACTATGCCCACATCTGAAACTTCAAAAGAGAATATGAACTCGTCTCAAGGCCAAAAAATATTCCTAGAAGAGCACAAGGAGGATTTTAAGAGTCAAATTAGAGAGGTAAGATAAAAAATGGAAAAAAAAAAAGTTCACTGGTAAGAACAGATCTTTAAAAAGTAAAATTGGTAAAATGGTTCAGGAGGTACAGAACCTAATTGGAGAAAATGACTCCTTGAAAAGTAAAATTGGCCAAATGGAAAAGGAGGTACAGAAACTAAATGAAGAAAACAATTCATTAGAATTTGGGAAGCAGAAGCTAATGACTCTATGAGACATCAAGAATCAGTCAAACAAAATATAATGAATGAAAAAAATACAAAAAAGAATGAAAAATATAGAAGAAAATGTAAAATATCTCATTGGAAAAACAACTGACCTGGAAAATCCATCCAGGAGAGATAATCTAAGAATTGCTGGTCTACCAGAAAGTCATGATATGAAAAAGAGCCTGGATCATATCTTCAAAGAAATCATCAAGGAAAACAGCACTGAGGTACTAGAACCAGAGTGTAAAATAGTCATCAAGCGAATCCACCGATCATCCCCTGAAAGAGGTCCCAATAGAAAACTCCAAAGAATATTGTAGCCAAATTCCAGAATTATCGGGCCAAGGAGAAAATACTGCAAGCAGCCAGAAAGAAACAATTCAAATATCATGGAATGACAGTCAGGATCACACAGGACATTTTCAGTGTCTACTTTAAAAGACAAGAGGAAT
The DNA here is from genome assembly GCA_028646595.1 of Phalanger gymnotis. Classification (NCBI taxonomy): domain Eukaryota; kingdom Metazoa; phylum Chordata; class Mammalia; order Diprotodontia; family Phalangeridae; genus Phalanger; species Phalanger gymnotis. The sequence goes on from JAQQSZ010016351.1 coordinate 10,623, forward strand.
TGGAATATGATATTCCAAAAAGCAAAGGAGCTTGGACTACAGCCAAGGATCAACTACCCAGAAAAACTGAGCATAATTTTTCAGGCAAGGAGATGGACATTCAATGAAGTAAGGGAATTCCAGACCTTACTGATGAAAAGGCCAGAGCTCAATGGAAAATTTGATCTTCAAATACAAAACTCAAGAGAGAGACATAAAAAGGTAATGGGGAAAAAACTTGTTATTCAAAAATCGAGCCAAGATGGCGACTGGAAAGCAGTAACTGGCGTGAGCTCCCCTCCAAGTCCCTCCAAAAACCTATGAAAAAATGGCTCTGAACCAATTCTAGAACTACAGAACCCACAAAGGGGCAGAGGGAAGCAGGACTCCAGCCCAGGTCTGCCTGGATGGTCTCGGGGTAAGGTCTGTCCCGAACAGAACTCCCAGCCCCCA
>JAQQSZ010016353.1:0-11053 GCA_028646595.1 Phalanger gymnotis
AGGGGAGTGGGGTGACAGAAGGGAGAGCAGACTGGGGAACAGGGCAACCAGAATATACGGCATCTTGGAATGGGGGGAAGGTGGGTAGAAATGGGGAGAAAATTTGTAATTCAAACTCCTGTGAAAATCAATGCTGAAAACTAAATATATTAAATAAAAAAAAGAAAAAGAAGAAAAAAAAAAAAGAAACATGTTTAGACCTTCAAAGTCTTTACTTATTTGGCAGTATTACTGACCTATTTCTGAAAGGTCCACATCTTAGTTTACAAGAAAATAAATTTTGCTAAAGTCATTCCAGCCTAGGCAATATGCCAAAGGACCACCCCACAACCAAGGTTATAAGCAGTTACAAAGCAAAAAAGATCTAAAAAGCCAAACTTCAGAATTAGGGAACAAGAGATAATACTCGATCATCTCCCTCACCAATTCATATGTTAGAAAGTCCATAGCAGAGGTAAAGATATGAGCTAGCTCCCTCTCCCCAAAGGCATATAAAATAATAGAAAATGACAATTAGACCTGCACTGCTTCTCTGGTTATGAACATGGGATTGTGTATCAACTTAAACCTGTATAGGCAGGGAGATATGCACAATGGGAAACTAAACTAGTGTGGTCTGGGGGCCAAAAGCAACCACATCAAACTTTTATTTGGACCACCTAGATATCGAATGTGTATCCTTGCAGGTATAATTCAATCAAAGAGACAACAAGAACCTATGGGCATGAGCATGGTGTTGCTTCCATGCAATGGGGAGCAAAGTTGATCTTGAAGGTAGAAAGGACTGCTCACCCCACTCACCTTGGCAGATCTTGACATGGTGCTTTTTTTCTCCCGCGTGCTATGACTAAGTACAAACAAAAGGCGGAAAAGTATGCAAGATGTCAGAAAGATGGCTATCCAGACAGTTGAAATAAATGTGTGGTACTTAACAAAGGTAAGTTTCAGTTACATGGAGAACTTAATTACATAGTGTGCCTTATTCTCCAGTGGCTCCACTTCTATGGGGTTTTGCTGGGTGTCTGTTTTTCTTCTCTCATTAATAAGTTCTTAACAATAAAGGAAGAGATCTTCTTTCTCTTTCTGTCACTCTATCTAGCACCTTGTTAAATGATCTATACACAAGAGGTATTCAAAAATATCTCAGAATAAGTGACTGATTGACTCCAGTACCGTCCATTTTCCAGTGAGGAGAGAATGGGTCATCTTTGCAATTCGTATGCTCTTGGATACCCTTTAAACTTGCACTTTTGCCAGATAAGGGGAAAAAAAGAGAGCAATTCTCAAAGTCACTGGCATTTATTGAAAGCCAAAGAAATTAGTGAGCTCTGACATTTACAGGTCTTAAAATATAAAGAAGTTGAAAGTGGTTCCAGCAAGGTTCATGTCTAGAAAGTAATAGCATAATGATTGGTGTTAATTCTCTGAATTAATTCAATGTTTGTTATTTCAACAGCTGGAATTTTGCTCCCCCTTGAATAACATGGTATCAGTATTTCTTCTAAACTTGTCCATTTCTAATTTGAGCTAAAAGTTCCTGGGATAGAACTATTTCCTTGGAATACATGAAGGAAAACAAATCATTCACAAGTGAGCAAAATGAAGAATAACCAGTCTCCATTCATTATTCACTATGGAGGAGAGAAGTTACCCAGATAACCCATAATAATAGATTAAAAAAAAACAACAATGCTTGGGAAGGTATTTTTTTTTAACTTATATTTGAAAATAGGTGTCTCTGATGTCCTGGAAGTGAATATTTTTAGTTAAATAAAGAGATCTTGGCACCAGGGCATGATGCCTGCCTCAAGGGCCCTGCTGCAGCATAAACTCAACAATGGGAGGTTTAAGGAAACTGAGTGGGGTCAGATACTTGGGGAGCTACTCACCTGCCCTGAAGACATTCCACTTCATGCATTTGGTATGAGATAACTGAAGATCTAGCTCCAGTGAAATCTGAGGCCCTTCATAAAACATGATCCCTTTCATACTAGGGTAAGTCATTTGTGCCACAGATCTAGCCAAAAGCATCTAGGTACCCAAAGAAATAATTTAAATTCTCAGCAAAACTCCCTAAAAGAGTTTCCAGGGGTTGTCAATGACCTTGAATAGCCTGAGCACAGCAGTACCACACCTGCTTACTTGACTACAATTATGTGGCGGTTAACCTCCTGACTATTCTCCTATTTACCCTTCCTACAGAGTATCCTGATGTTATGTCATCTCTTCAAATTTCATTCAACCTAGTTATTAAGCTTTTTTGTCTTTCTGTCTCTAAGGCTTAGTATATAATAGGTGGCTAGTAAATGCTTGTGGATTGGATAAGTACTTGCTATCAACAGAACAGAATAAGGGGGAGACCAGGATAGGATGATTAACACTAATATGGTCCTTGTCCTAATGGACCTCCTACTTTTTCTGAGTAAGGAGTATTTCCTCTGTTTTCCCCCTTCCCCCCAATTTTTACCCTCTCTACCTAACCATTGGTTAACCTAAGCCCCTAACATCTCTTCGTCTCTTTTCCTGAGGTACCACCAGATGCCATCTAAACAACTTCACTGTCATGCTGTTAGGACAATAGTTAAATGAACCCAATAGAGCAGTAGGGAACAGTTAAATTACCGATCAAGTAGCTGTAGTGCATTTGAGTTGGAAAATCAAGGTTTAGCTGTGCTATTTAAGGAAACAGATTTACCATTGCTTATGGATTGTAGGACCAGCAACCACTCAGTTGCCTTTTTGAGAGAAGTGGCTTATGTATGAGCAGAGAAGTTGAGCCTCAAGTGAGTCTGTGGACTTAAGAAAGGTGTGACTATTCTCTCAGAGGCTAACTTCTGGGTGCTCACTCATAGGAAAGCAGCTAGATTGGGAAGACATCGTGTGTTCGTGTACTCCTTGTCTGGGTGTCTCCAGTGGCCTGACTATGCTTGAGTCAGTCCTCTTAGAACAGGGGATTGACTAGAAGGTAGAGTTTTTGGATGATCATGTAACTCACTGCCAGGTTGGCGTATCTATTACTGTGCAGTTCTGAGACCTGAGCCTCAAACTCAAAGATCGTGTTTGAGAAGCCTGGATGTAGAAGCTATTGGTAATTCTTCAGGAATCCTCAGAAAGCAGAGGAAGTTGAAGAATCCCTTATCTTAGATACACATAGTTTTGCCCCCAGAAAATAAAGAACTCGTGGAAGTCCGTGGTTAGAGGGTGGCTCGAAAGCTCCATGGGTCTTAGAGAGTGGAGCCCAGCAACAGCTGGAAACCAGTACCCTTCCTGAGGTGCTGAATGAAGGCTCCTATTTTCTACCCCATAAGATTTACAATCTGATTTCCTTTCATCTACAGTCTTTTATCCCAAATCATATTAATGTAGAAAGATGCAAAAGATGTGAACTATATATATGTATATATGTCATATACATATATATATATTTATAGTTCTATAAGAACACTGAATAAAAATTAAAATCTAATAGGTACCTATAGCTTGTTCATATTTGTCTCTTTATGGATTTGAAGGCTGTGGGGGAAGGGATGAATTAAGTGTGTATCAGCAAATGTCTGATGAAAATTCACCTGGGGAAATAAATGGTTCCTTCTCCCCATATTCACCTACAGCGGTGAATCTGGGGATCTAGTTCTGCAGCCAGGCAACTGAGGACAGGGACCTGGACTTGGGCCTTTAAGGGGAAAAGGTTCTTTTACATTGGGAAAGAGAAACTCAAGAGTTTAAAATTAGGACCAATAGATTTGAAGTTAGAGGGGGTCAGATTTCTATTTAAAGTAATGGAAAGAAGTTCCCACAATGGAATGTTGTGACTCCAAAAGCTATGTGCTCTCTATCATGATTTGTGTTCATACAGAAGATTCATGATATGATGGGAATGTCATAGATGGGGTTCCTGCATTAGGAAGGAGATCAGCCTAGATCAATGATTCTCAATCTGGGCTCTGCAGACTCCCCCCCCCCAAGAAGCAGAGAAATATCAAAGGATCTATGAACCTGGGTGGAAAAAAATGGAATCTTTATTTTTATTAATTCTAACTGAAATTTGGCACTTCCTTCAATGATTTAAAAATGTTATTCTGAGAAGGGGTCTTTAGGCTTCACCAGACTCCCAAAGAGGTCCATGGCAAAAAAGGTTAAGAACACCTCATGGAGATGATTCCTAAGATCTATTGATTCTACTTCTTGGTTCTTAAATGATCCATTTATAAGACTCATTTACTGATTATAGAAACTAAACAGGGAGAAGATAGCACCTTTAAAATGAGAACACATGACTTATAGACTCTTAGAACTTAAAGAAACCTTAAAAGATATCCCAAGCCTCTTATTTTCACTTATTTTTTCTACACCCTCCCTGAGATAGCAAGCAGTTTGATATAGGGTTATATATGTACAATCATGAAAAACATGTTCCCATACTAATCATGTCCTAAAGAACAACACAAACACACAAAATTTAAAAAAAATGTGAAAAATAGTATGCTTCAATCTGCATTCATATTTTATGTACAGGTGGATAGCATTTTTCATCGTGAGTTCTTTGGAATTGTCTTGGATCATTGTATTGCTGAGAAAAACTAAGCCATTCACAACTGGTCATCACACAATATTGCTGTTACTGTGTATAATGTTCTCTTGGTTCTGGTCATTTCACTCTGCATCAGTTCATGTAAGTCTCTCCAAGCTGATGTTGTTTTGTCTTTCTGAAACCATCCTGTTTGTCATCTTTTATAACACAATAGTATTCCATTGCAATCATATACCATGACTTGTTTAGCCATTTCCAATTGATGGGCATCCCAAAGAGTTTTTAAAAGGAAAATGAAAAGGACCTATTAGTAAAAAAAATATTTATAGCAGCTCTTTGTTGTGGCAAAGAATTGGAAATTTATGAGATGTCTATATTACTATAGACAGCTTTGATTTCTTCGTCTGAAAATTGCCTGTTTGTATCATTTGATCATTTATCTATCTATATTTGAGAAATGAAGTCTTTATCAGAGACATCAAGCCTCTCGTATCCAAAGGAGGAAACATTACAAAATTAAGAACCCTACAATTTCATTAGTGATAGAGAATTCACAGATACACAAAGTCCCTTTACTTTTGCAGTTCAGCAACTGCTTTGCTACTTAAAGTCTTAGAAGGTTGCCTAAAGTTGTTAGAGGTTAAGTGAATCATTTAGGGTCACATAAGTAGTATAAGTGTCAGGCAAGACTTGAACGCAGGTCTCTCCTAGCTTTGAGACCATAAATCTCTTTATTACTTCACATTGTCATTCTCAAAAATAAGCAAGCTAATTTAACATCCTACTGTTGGTTCAAGCTGGGTCTAGAACCAGTGTTCTTTCCATTGTATCCTATATCTTCTCAGGACTTAAAGAGCAGGAAGAAGAAGAATTTAAGGAAATATTCCAAGGCTTACACATGGCTGTTATTATGCATTCTCTAGAAAGAACAAAAACAAATAATAAACATTATAGCATGGTAGTTTAACTTCAGTTCTACCTTGAAATAAGGCGATAGATGTTATCTGCTTAATTAAAGACTAAATAAATGTGCCTAAATAATACAGAAATTGCACACTTTTCTTATCCTTCTTGCTAGTCTCCTTTTGATCATTTCCCTGATCATTTGGACCATTTCCCAAAGGGTGAAGGAAAAGCAGTGGTGGAAGGAAAATTAGTAAGTCAAGGAGCAAGCATATGAGCCTAGCACTATGTTAAGTGCTAGAGATACAAAGAAAGGTAAAACAGTACTGGCCTTCAAGGAACTCATATTTTAAAGGAAGGGACTGCATATAAATAACTAGGTGAATACAAGATGTCTACAAAGTAGATGGGAGGTAATCTCAGAGGGGGAGGAACTAGCACCTGGGGGTGGGGTGGGGAAAGAGGTACTGCTTCAATCATTCTCTTTTGCTACTAGGGAAAGATGTTGTTGGGGAGGAAATCCGAAATCTTGGCTAAAATGAGATTTAGCCATTATTTATGGATTTCATTTGCCTACCTTATCCTTGCCCTCCATTAGCACCAATCACTGAGGGTTGGCTGCCTGTCTTACAAAAAGATCTGCTTCACATGCATACAAACAATATGCATAGCTAATGCATCACCCTATAACTGAAGGCAGTGGAGAGGCAGAGTATTTGCTTACTGGTCTTAAATGAAGTAAATAAAACCTAGCAAACAAGCTTGAAGCAAAGACAAAAACAGACTGTGATGAGACCAGCAGACTCACCCTTGAAAGAAACCATTTTGCCTGAATAGGTCTTGAGGCTGAACGGTAGATGAAAGAGTAGATAGAAGAAAAATCTCTTTCACCTCTTCCGAAGGAGACAGCAGGGCTCAGTTGGTATGGGTGAATGAGAAAACTCTTTTGGCTTTTCAGTGAATGCAGAATAAATGTCACTTTCTTTGGAAATGACCTTTCTGCTATTCTCATCTTTGTATATAAAGTTGCCGAGTGAGAAAATCCATGCCTATGAATTTCATTTCTGAAGGTACAACAGAATCATTCCATAGGCATTTTAAAGATGGATGGACAAAGAGGCATCAGAATCTGAGAAAAGAGTTTCTTTCTTGGGAGAGCTTGAAAGAATTCACAAACTTAGATTCCCATCTTGAGAAATACCATGGGGATTTCCAACTTGCGTAGGATAATAATTTGGACCCACGTTCTTAATTTACTTTGTAAGATGGTCCTGAATGGGGTGGGGAGTTTGTTTCATTTTAAATCACCACAGAAAATAAGCAGCATCTTACCTGCCCTAAGTAACTTATCTTTGTCTTTTGCTGTTGTTGTTTTGTCCATAAAACACAGTCAATGTGAATTCCCTTTGGAGACAGAAACTGGTGCATTCAGGATAATGAAAAACACTCTGTAGGAGAGTTGCCACGAGACACATATCAAGATTGGCTTGCTTTTGTTAACAGGTGGGTAGTAAAGGTAGTGCGGGTTGAAAATACTCCCCATCATTCCACAGCTACTCATATAATGGCAAAAGCAATCATGTTTTTTTTTTTCTAGTTCAGATGTCCTGCAAATAGATAATTGTTATAGCAAACCACTATGCACCTTAGAACAAATGAAGTTTATAGTAGGGTGTAATTCATTACAAAATTTCATCCCTAAGCTCAACAAGAGAGGTAATTTGTCTCAGGAGCCCAACTAAAAGATGGTTTGTTTCAATTTGAAGTTCTCACTGTGGTCTAAATTAATAAGTAGCCTACTATTTTTGCCACACTTGGACCATCTTATTCCCCGATTGGTGATGCATCTTTAATATCTTAATGGGAAAGACTCCTCTGTTGTCTCCTGGAAATGACATCCTTTATCTGAATCTACTACTGAGAGTGAAATTTCAGACAAAGGAGGACTTTTGAATGGCTATGTGTCTGGACACTTAATAATATTCAAGTAGAGCTATAGTCTCAACAATACAGATGTTTCATCCAGTGAAGATCACAAGCCATTCCTAGGAATTGTTAAGAAGGAATCGCTTGTGATTTTCACTGGAGAAAACATCCTGTGCAAATTTTTGAATTCCCTGTGTGATTTTTGCCTATCTCCTCTCCTAAGTTTCCCACAGAAGATTCACTAATGTGATGGGGGCCTTCTCCCCCTTTCTCTAGACATTTTGAGGATACCAGGAGAGTAGATGATATTAGGTCTCCTGCCATTCATCAACGAATGGTCCACCAACTTATGCTTCTAGCACACATTTCTTTGATTTCATCCTTTCCTTTGATTGTTTGTAGTTCTTTGACATATACTGTAGCCTGCTTAAACATACCTTGGGCCTCTCTATTGCCATCTGGATGTTATATACTTTTAATTGTTCAGAGACAGTGGTGTTCCATGATTAGCAGCCATTTAGACTCCATTAGCATCATATACATCCACACATGGATGGGGAACCTGAGGCCTTGAGGCCACATGTCGCCTTCTAGGTCTTTGGGTATGGCCTTTTGACTGAGTCCAAGTTTTACAGAACAAATCCTTTTGTTAAAGGAATTTGTTCTGTGAAGTTTGGAGTCAAAGGGCCACACTTCAGGACCTAGGGGGCCACATGTGGCCTCGAGGCTGCAGGTTCTCCACCCTTGGTGCGATTTGTAATCATTAGGTAAGGGTTGATCTATGGTTTTTATACTTCAATGGAACTAGGACTTAATAGATATTCTCTTTCAATGATATAGAGCACATTCATTTGTACCTTCTTATCCTGTAGGACTCATCTACGTTCCTTCTCCCATGTTTCTTCCATCTGCCCAAGTTATGTTAAAACAGTGAGATGGTCTAAAAGCTGATTCTTAGCTGTATAGACTCATTTTCTGCCATTACCATTGTCATTGCAAAAAAAAAAGAAAGAAACAAAGGTCAGGGTTATTTTGTTCTTTTTGCTATTGTTGTTTCATGGACTGCTATTCCAAATAATTCCTCACAACCTACAAGGGTTGAGCCTTTCTTTACAAAGTTAAAGAACTTTGCTGAGGTCACACAGCTACTAAGTGTGGGTATGAGAAACTGAACTAAAATCTCTTTGCTCTCTATCCCTTATGCCACATAGATTCGTACATTAAATATGGGCTTTTAAAATCTGAACCTTACGTTATGGCCTGATGCTCAGAATGCCAAATTCTTTTGCATTATCTATGAATACATTTTACCTAAACATATGTGATGACTCATAGGATTTGGAGTTGGAAGACTTTGGTTCAATTCCCTACTCTCCTACTTGCTATCTGGTTGACCAGACTCTAAACATTTCAGTTTTATCCCCTGAACATGAAAACGTTGGGCTATCTGATCTGCAGGGTTCCTCCTGGCTCATGATTCTCTAAAAATATTAAAAAGACCTTGCAGTTTTAAATCACTTTAGAAACTTCCATTTATATGAAAATAATTCATATTTATATTTATTTCACATTATTTTGACCTACTCACTAAAGCCTCAAGAGGCTTTGTATATGGTGAGAAGATCACTGGTTTGGAGTCAGGAGACTTGGATTCTGATCCTGGTTCCTTCATTAATGAATCATGAGATCTGAGCCACTTAATCTCTTTGCAGTTTCCCCTCTCTTAGAACAGGGATTTGGACGACATGATCAATTTGGTCCCTTCCAGGATATTCTTATGATTCTGTAACCCTGGCAAGACATCCTAGCAATGCTCCATATTGTGTGAATTCAAAAAACTAAAACAGCTCTTTTAGAAGGGATTTACCCTGCAAGTAGGGATTGGCCTAGATCAGAGATGTCAAATAGAAATGGGGGCTACTAACCCATGCATTAGGATCTCTACAGGCCACACATTACCTTAGAAAACAATATATGTTTTCATTCATTCATTACTACATCAACACATTATAATCAGATAGGAACATTTTAATTTGATTTAGGCTGCACTCAGAAATGTTCTGGACCACATGTGGAAACATTTTTGACACCTCTGACCTAGATGACTCTGAATTCCAACTCTTTCTTGTCCTGAAGTTGAAACTCACAAGATTTATACTAGACAAATGCTGTTTGTCAATTTGCATATGTTCGTGGTTCCAGTTCTTGTGGCTATCTTCCACAGTTGACTCCAGATACATTAATTATAATTGGGATAGGTTTTCTTATTTTTGAAAATTAAAGTTCTATTACCGCCAGATTTATTTTTTTTAAATTTTTGCTCATGTTTCTTATTCCTTTTCTCTTTCTAGTCATTTCTGCTCTCTGGTAGTTTTGTCAGATTTGTTTGCTCTATAGATACACCTTCCCATTGGTAATGAGTTTCAATCCAGAAGCACACGAACTGTATATACACAGAAGATCACTACATGAATACACTTCACGTGCTTAGCTCTGTTCAGATCTTATACATAACTAAGATTGCCACTCCCTCAACCATTTCCTCCTTCCGTCTTCCCAAGCTCTCCTAGTAATAAAGAGAATTTGGGATTTGCAATGTGTCTTAGCCTTAATAGGAAAAAAAATATGTGATATTTCTCCTAAGGATGAAGTGATGGCATGAAATTATAAATAGTCAAATTTCTAAGAAGGCATTTTCAGGTTACAAGTAGAAGAACTGATATACCAAATAGTGTCAAGATTTTCAAAGGCACAGCTGAATAGATTGAGACAAATGAATTAATTCAGTCTTATTTGGCTGTATGCCCATCTTCTGATGTGTGTATGCAACATTTTTATGCAAATAAAAATTCTTTCCTTATATTTACAGTGCTTTTGAGCCCCCCCCCCCCACTCCGGATCTCCTTTAGCTATTCCGGGTTCTAACTTGTTTTTGGTAATACTCATTCTCCAAACCATAGCTGACAAGCTCCTATGAATGCATCTTATTTTAATTTTTTACCAATAACATAAAAAGTGCACTTAGTTTATAACAAATGGTATTTTAATTAAAAAGAAATGTAAATGAAAAGTAATAAGGTAATGTTTCCCTTGTAAGTTTTGAGCTCACTTTTCCATGGATATACATTTAATGAAAAGAGTGAAACTTCTTACTGCTTTCTATATCTTATTTATTCATAAATTGTTCATCTATCCATAAGTCTGATAGGTTATATGTTCCATGTTCTTCAAATTTTCTTATAATATCTTTCTTTATATCCAAGTTGTGTGTATGTATGTATGTGTATATGCATGTGTACATACATATACACATATACTCATATGTGTATATGTATATATGTGTGTATATGTTTCTCCCACAATTACATGTTAAAACAACTTTTGACATTTTAAAGAAGTTTTGAATTCCAAATTCTATCCCTTTTTCTCTCCCTCTCCTCTCCCCTCACTAAGATGGTAAGCAATCAGATATAGGTTATACACGTGCAATAATGCAAAACATTTCCATGTTAAACATTTTGTACAAGAAGACTCAAATGAAAGTAATAGAAAGAAAGAAAGTGAAAATGACATGCTTCAGTCTGTATTCAAACAATAGCAGTTCTTTCTCTGGAGGCAAATAGTATACTTCATCATTAGTCCTTTGGGATTGTCTTGGATCGTTGTTTTGCTGAGAATAGCTAAGTTATTCAC
>JAQQSZ010016354.1:0-11053 GCA_028646595.1 Phalanger gymnotis
GCAAACTCTTTTCACTCTGTCCCCCGCAGCTTTTCCCACTAACCTTCTCCCTTGTCTTTGGTGTTTGTGGGTTGAGAAGTCTGGTAACTGCCACAGCTCACTGATTCAGGGTGCTAGGGCTTGTTCCGCCAGGCTCCTGGTCTGGTTCGTCCTGCCCCCGACGGCGCTGGGCTCTGCTCCCCTCTGCTCTGTGTGCAATAGACCTCATCCAGTGACCATCTAGGCTGTCCTGGGCTGGATCCCTGCTTCCCTCTGCTATTTGGTGGGTTCTGCAGTTCTAGAATTTGTTCAGAGCCATTTTTATAGGTTTTTGGAGGGACCTGGCAGGGAGCTCATGCAAATCCCTGCTTTCCAGCTGCCATCTTGGCTTCGCCCCCACTGAAGGATTTTTATTGGGTAAGTAACATGGTTAGACCAAGCATTAGGATAAAAAAAATTGACAGCTGAGTATAGGATGTATTGGAATGGGGGACAATGTGGAAGAAGAGCAATTAGGAAGAAATTAGCCTAATTTAGGTGAGAAGTGATAAGGTCCTAGATTAAAATGGTGACTATGAATAGTGAGCAGGGCTAGAAGTTATTTCTGGAAATGAAAGTCTCCCTTGGAGAAGCATAGGGGAAGAAGAGGCTAGAGATGTCTCTTCTGCTTCCCTTTGTGCCACACAATGAGTGACAGCTCCATGTTCCATGCAGGGGACAGCCTTAGCTACACGACATCTAAGGGAAGAGAAATAATGCCTCATTCTTTCCCTGCTCAGCTCTGCCTCCTGGCTTTCTTCAAGTCTCAGCTAAAATCCCCCCTTCTAGAGGAAGCCTCCCCTAGGACCCCTTAACGTTGGTGCTTTGTCTCAGCTAGATGGCTCATCAGATAGAGGGCTAGACATGGAGTTAGGAAGATCTGAGTTTGAATCTGGCTTCAGATACTCATTACCTGTGTGACTCTCAGGAAGCTGCTTAACTTTTGTTTGCCTCAGTTTTCTCACATGGAAAAACGAGAATAAGAATAGCATATATCTCACAAAGTTGTTGTGAACATAAAATGATGTAATGATTATAAAAGTGCTTTGTAAACCTCGATGTTTCATAGAACTTCCAACTTTTTTCTGTATGTATCTTGTTCATATGCTGTTTTCCCTATTACATTGTAGGATCCTCGAGGGCAGGGCCTGCATTTGCCTTCCTTTGTATTTCTAGCCGCACTTGTCTTATATAATGAGTTGTTCCTTTTTCTTGCCAAAGCAGACAAACCCCTGTTCATGCACAGGTCGTCTTACTTCTGTCCTGTCATACCCATTATCTCATTTATTTTCAATTTCTGTCTACCAGCTGCTTCCCTATTGTGTATAAACATCCCCGTGTCTCTCCTATGCTAAAAAACCTTCACTTAATCCTTCCCACTAGCTAGCATCCTGTATCTCTCCTCCCTCACTCCTCGAGGACATCTACCAATTTCCTTTCCTCTTCCTTTCTTTTTGACTCTCTACAATCTGGCTTCCAATCTTATCATTTAACCAGAAAGTGCTCTCACCAAAGTGATTAATGATCCCTTAATTGCCAAGTCTAATGGCCTCTTCTCAGTCTTCAACCTTTTGACCTCTCTGTAGTCTATGACAATTGATCACCTTCCTCTCTTTGTTATTCTCATCTCTAGATTTTCAGGACACTACTTTTTCCTGGTTCTGCCCCACCTACATGGCCACTCCTTGTAGTCTCTTTTCCTGAGTCTTCACCCAAATTGCTCCCGCTAACCAAAGGTGTCCCATTGGACTCTTTTTGGGACACTCTTCTCTTCTCCTGTACTGCTTCACCTGGTTATCTCATTGGCCTCATGTACTTAGTTATCACCTCTATGCTGATGATTTTCATCTACATATCCAGCCTTAACCTCTCTGCTGACCTCCAACGTTGCATCTCCAATTGTCTATTGGACATCCCAAACTGGATGTCCTGTTTAGCTTTGATTCAACATGTCCAAAACCTAACTCATTCTGTTTTATTCAAATTCTCCTTTTCCCCTAACTTCCCTATTACTGTTTAGGGTATCATCATCCTCCTAGTTACCCAGGCTCACAACCTAGGTATCATCTTTGACTCCTCTGTCTTGCCATGCTACCCCCTCCATGTCCATTCTGTTGCCAAAGCATGTTAATTATACTTTTTGTAAAATTTCTTGCTTATCACACCTTCTCTCCTCTGTCCGTGTCAACACCTTGTTGCAGGCCCTCTTCACCTTATCCCTAGATTATTGCAATAGCCTGCTGACCGGTCTCTCTGCCCGAGGTCTCTATTTCAGTCCATTCAGCTGTCAAAATGAAGATTTGATCATGTCACGACCCTCCCACTCCACTCAACAAACTCCAGTGACTCCTATAAAACCCCCTGTTTGGTATTCAAAGTCCTTTATAACTTGGCCACCCACACCTGTTTAGTTTTATTACACCTTACATCCTTCTTTTACCCCCATGTACTCTGTGATCCAGTGATAACTGGCCTCCTTTGCTGTTCCTCACTTGAGACATTTCATTTCCTGTCTCTGAACATTTTCAGGTTTGGCATGCTCTCCTATCTGTTCTCCATCTCCTGGCTTCCCTGGCCTCCTTCAGGTCCCAGCTAAAATCTAATTTTCTATAGGAAGCATTTTGTGAGCTCCCTTACTTCTAGTTCCTTTCCTCTGTTGATTATCTCCAATTTATCTTATATAAATGTCATTTGGTTATAGTTGTTTACATGTTGTCTCCAGCATTAGATTGCGAGTACCTTATTAGCCCTGTTAACACAGAGTCATCTTAGTATGGTATCATGATTGACATTGTACTCAGAACCACTGAATAAAGTACTTTTGGACATATAGGTGATAAGGTCATTGGACTTTGAACCAAATTGTTTTCAAGATTCTTTCCAGCTCTTAAAAAATTCAGTGATCTCATTAATTCCTACATTCTCTTAGAATCATGCCAATGGGTCATTAATTCAATTTAAATGTCAGGGCTTGGGAAAGTAAGGGAGAGACAAGGTCAATGTGAGGTGAACTAATGCCCAAATTTTAGTTCTGAGTAAGACTGTGGTTTGAAGGAGTTTTGTTTAATAGTGAGACAAAGAAAACAACACTTCCTTTTTGTGAGAGTAATTTGGCAGTGCTTGCCTGTATATGAGAAGAAATGAAATGGAAAAGGTTGTCCTCACCCTCACTTCATAACATAGCTAAGGCACATGTTTAGTAACCTATGAAAGGAAATTGAAGATGAATCAAGTTTTCTTGTTCTAAAAATATAATGTGTGCGTTCCCTCTTCTTGGTTGAGAAGTGGTAGACTTTGTGTGCAGACTGTCGTATACCTGGTAAGATAACATTTTTATTTTGCTTCATTACACTTAAATAATTTGAGATAATTTAAAAATGTTTAGTGAATAGTCTTCATCCTGGCCTCTCTCATTCCTTTCCTATTACCCTGGAGGAAATGGGAATGTTGGGTTTAATCTCTCAGTTTGGGATCCTGAAACTTGAAAACAAGTTCTGTTGCATCTTGCAAATGGTAAAACTGGGCTGGGAGGACAAACTCTAATGCAAATGTGGAATCTGTAGTGAGCCCAGATAAATATTTTAATCCTCGAAATATATTTTTATCAAATAAACCTAGAACAATATGTCTTTTAAATAAATCCTTTCTGGGTGGATCATTTGTAATTTGCCCAGAACTTTAGAACTGCTCAGCAAAATCAAAACAGAAGAGAAAAATTCCCACGGGCTACACATTGTGCTATAGAAAAAAGTCAATGACTCCAAAATTTAAAGAACAATTTATGATTTTACTAAGGAGAATACTCATGGTATAGTAAATACTCCATGATACCTCCCTTCTCTTTGACTCTGCCACTGTTAAGACATGGAGAGGATTTTCTATAGTAGAAATAAACAATACTTGAGACAATACTTTTTTAACCAATGCTAGTCAGCCCCTGGAACTTCAGGGGAAGTTAGAATCAATCAATAAGCCTTTATTGAGACCTTATTATATGCTCAACTCCGTGCATAGTGACAACTAATTGCTAACAAGCTCCTGCCCTGACTTCCCCGGGACATTGCTATTTGTAGCAAATAATGACAATTCACATTTCTTTAGCATTCAGCATTTTAAAAGAACTTTTTTTTCTTTTTAACATCCTGAATGGTAGGTAATATTCTCAGATGAAGAAGAAACTAAGGCTCTGAGAGGTTATGTGTTTTCCAGGCAACAAGTGAGCATTGGAGCCTAGATCTGGCTCCAAGGGTAGTAATGTCCTTCAAATATCACTTGATTCTTGACTTCTAGAGGCTTATGGTCATATAGGGATTAGACAGTATGTACCTTAGAAAACAACTATGAACATGGTATGTTGACACTATTATTATATATTACATATACTTTACTATGTGGTACAGACTATAAATATAAATGCCATCAAGAGGAGGAGGAGAAAGCTTAATGAGAGCTGGGCTAATTGATGACAAAGTTTCCATAGAGGAGGTCAGATTTGGAGAACGGACAGAGTAACAGAAGCCTCTCCTCCCCTGATGGAGCATGTCCAAGTTTCATTACTGGCTCTAGGTGAACATATTAGAAGCTTGGGAGGTCTTCTCAGGGCTATTAACTTCTCAAAGTTATGGCCTTGAGTTGTTCTCATGGCAGTAGGACTAGATCTGAGAGGGCTCTCCCCTATTAGATTGTGATCTGTTTCTGACCATCAGTGACTCTGGGCTTGCTATGTGAAATTAGGACATCCTCATTGGATGCTGGGCCCAATAATTAGATGTACAGAAAGAACAGTGGCACTTCCTCCTTCCTCTCTTACTTTCTGCCTATGACTGTTTCCAGATAAGTCCCAAGAGTCAGTGTGGGGCTGGAGATGGTCCTAACTCCCACTCAGCTTCCATATGACCATGAGTACATGGCTGCCTCTGCATCTTTCATGTTTGTTTCTTCCTGACCTTGGGTGAATGACTATCCTGTGGTGGATGTGGATGTTCAGGACAAATGGTGAGCTTGTGAGTATTGAAATGACCAGAAGTTCTGGGAGGCCTGTGAAGAGGTCTCCGAAGCATCTCTAGAGCAGCCGTGGTTGAGAGCAGAGGAAGCCCTGAATCAGAAAGAGTGTAATGTCCATCAATAAGCAAATGGCCTGAGCCTGGCTGGTTTACCAACAGATGAGCCCAGGAGTGATTGGACAGTGCTAAGAGGAGGTCAACATGCAAAGTAGCTAATTAACAGCCTTTCAAATTATGTTCTGATGAAGCTTGAATGTTAGCCTTTCATATGAGTGTAACTTTAGTTATAAGTTGTTACTTAACATGGTCTATGAGCAAATGCACAATTTTCTGTTTGGCTTTCTAAGCCCTTCTAAGTTATTTTTCCTCTGTCTTTGTAGTCTTCTTACATCACATATTCTTTGATTCAGTGGCATCGGCTTCCTTGCTAATCCATGAGCAAGATACCTGCTATCTCTTAACCCCAAGTAGTTTGTCTGACTGTTCCCCGTGTCTGGAATGTTCTACCTCTCCCCCATCATCTTTACCTACTGGCTTCCTTTAAGACCCAACTATAATTTGATTTTAAATAGGAAGCCTTCCTAAACCTTCTTAATTCTAGTGCCTTCCCTTTTTTTGTTATTTCTTTTTTTATCCTGTATATAGCTTGTTTATACAGATTTGTTTGCTTGTCGTCTCTCTCATTAGATTATGAGTTCCATGAGGGCTGGCCTTTAGGCCTTTTACCTCTTTTTGCATTCTCTTGCTGAGGACTTCATCCATAATAGGTTCTTACTAAATGTTTATTGACTGACTGTATGACAAAGTCCTAGGGAAGCCAGGGTGGGGGTTTATTAAGCAATCCAATGAATGAAAGAATAGGGAACCTAATCCCCTTAATTAGAGATCAAGCTTCTCTGGGACTGAATCCAGTTCAGGAACCAAACATCTGGACACAGAATAAGATGTAGTGCAGGACTCCAGCCCCTCATAATCTCAACAGCATTTGCTTGCTCTATGCTGGGACAGAATTGTTGAAGGAAGTAGGAGAGTGCCAGCTACAGACATGGAGGTAAAGAAGCTCACTTACGACTGTGCACTGGAGACGAGTGTCAAGTAATCCAGCAAAGATTCAACTTTATTTTATCTTGCTCCCTGATGTACATGGGTCAAACCGGCCCAAGCTTTTGGGGGTCTGAGTGCAGCGTTTGAAAGTGCAGACACGACTAGTAAGGCCCAAGAAGTTTGCAAAGCCAGGTTGTAGTTATTTGGGTTTTTGTTCCTTCCTGTCTTCCCTAGCACTATTGTATTTGCCCTTGTTGCTCTACCTCTAGGTGAACATTCAAGAGCTGGTGTGCCAAGGATTTTTCTCCCTGAGGCTCTTAGGTAGTCTGAAGCTGCTTAAGTATTTAGTCCTGGAAGAAAAGAAAAAAAATCCATTAGATTGTGAGCTTCTTGAGGGCTGGTACTGTTTTTGTCTTTGTATTTTTAACACTTAGCATAGTGCCTAGTATGTAGTAGGTGTCTAATAAATGTTTGTTGACTTGACTATACATTTTAGAAAAGGACCTGGGTGGTGCTTCTGAGTCCAGCAGACTCAATCTCAGCCTCAATCAATTAATCAATAAGAATTTAAGTACCTATTATGTGCCTGTTTAGGTATTAAAGACAACGATGGTTCTTTCTCACCTCAATAAGTTTACAATCTGGTCTGAAAGAAACAAGACACACATATAGGTTGCTGCTGCTGCTGCTGTTTGTCCTTTTTTTCTCAAAGAGGACCCTGACATCAGGAAGGTGATGCCATGACATGCAAGTGAATTGGATTTAAGTGAGGGAAGGTGGTGCAAAGTCACCAGTCTCACTTTCTCATCCAGAATCATCTGGGTCCAGTGGCCAGATATGGATCAGAACAACTGGAGATGGACTAGGATACAATGGGAGACCTTGGCCTTTGGGGAAGGGCACCATGTATCTTATCTTTAAGACTGAGCTCAGATAAGGAAGATGACCCAGAAGTGGCTGTCAATTGTTACAGTCCATGTTAGGGCATTCATTCCAGGAGAGGACCAAATGACTGGAGTTACATAAAGGCAACAATACAAAGCTTCTGGGAGTATATTGGAAAATTAAGGTGAGCAGAACCACTCAAGTCACACATCTGTTGCAGCCATCCAACAGTAAGCACCCCATTGCCAGGGCAGTTTGAGAGATCTTCACAGAGCTAATAACTTGTCAAAGTTATGGCCTTGGGTTGTTTTCAGGGCAGTGAGACTGGATCTGACGGTGCCTCCTCCCTTTGGTTCTCCTACCACTACCTCAAGCCTTCACTCTGGACCCCCTCTTCAGAACAGAGACAAATAGCAAGCATCCTGTTCACAAGACAGATAAGCAAGATACCTTAGTACTCTTGTCAGGAGATAAAATAGCAACTTCTCTGAATGGTTCACACTGAAATGTAAATGAACAAGGGTAAAAAAACAAAAATCCGAAAATAGATTTAAGTTCTTGCCTTCTGAAATTTTTATCATTTCCCAATCCAAGCTGACTGTTTTTGTTTAATCTTGCCATTCCTTTTCTTCTTCGTTGTATGCTCTTTTTCTTAGGGATATGCAAACTTTATTAGTCAGCTCAGGCTTTCAAGCCCTGTGTGCTTTTGTGTTTGAGAATTGGGAATCAGGTACTTTTACAGTTAGCCTCCGGGCAGAGCTGGGCAGGAGGAGGCTTTATGAATAATCAGGGTTGACATCTCCAGCGTTGTTCCTTCATTATAAATATTGTTAAAGGAGCTGTGACCACCATGGGCTCCCGCAGAACAGAGCATGGAGGGGAAGGAAAAGACAGCCTTTGATTTCAGCTCTTAATAGTTATCACTCCACTGATGACCCTGGTGTTGACAGGTCTCTTAGATTTGGCAGTCTTTTTCTTTTTTTAAGAAAGTTTTTCTTCTATTAGCAGAAGTGTTTGGTTTGGATGAGGCTGAGTTCAGCTGCCAACTCCAAAGGCTAAGAACCATAGTTAATGTTAGAGCTTGTACATTTGCCTTGCCATGAATCCCTAATGAATAGAGAGGTGCTTTATGACATTAACCATTTTATTCCCATCTGTGGTACCTTGGTAAGGTTTCAGGTTTTTTTCTCTCCTGTGAAAAAACAAGGCATAGAACCACCACTGCTTGGAGCACTTCCTTATGTCCTGACCCACTCCAAGCTGTGCAAGCACTCATACCTTTGCATGCTATAAGATACCCTTATTTTCTGCCCCCTTCCCACCCCATTAATCATACTATGATTTACTGGCAACTCATTTTCTGTATAAATTTTCTAGTTCTTGACTTGTTTTTATACCATAGAAAAGGTGTTTGAATTCTCATTCTCCTGTCAATCTACTCTTATTCTTGCCACGCATCTGGTAGGAGTAGGGTAGAGGATGACAGATTGCTTAGGTCATAGCTAAAGCTATGGTGGATGCATGCAACCATGTGTTGAAGCCAGATCAAATGACTTATGAGAACCAATTATTAAATTGTTAATGTAAGCATTTATACCTTGGAAATCAGAAAATGCTACAGTTATTGTTTTGTTGATAGTGAAGACTTGAGGAAGAGATGGAGAAAATGTTATTATCATACATTAAACCCCAAAGTGTGTTACATGTACATTTTCCCCCCTGGAGAGCTGGTTGTTAAACATTTATTAACACACCATTGGGTATGTGTATATTGTAACTTAAAATCCACATTCCCAGAAGAGAGAATGTTCATATTGTATAGATGGGTTCGAATGAACTTTAAAGGAAGAGAAGTTAATTGCTGAGTGATGGGGATCAAGGGAGAATCTGAAAGAGAATAAAGAATATGCTCTCTCCTCCCATTGGCCCTGTTCAAATCTAGCTTTAGTCTCTGTGTAATCCTGTGATCCTGTATAAGTCAGTTAACCTCTATTTGCCTCATTATAGCACCTTCTTCCTAGTGTTGTCGTGAGGGTGAAATGAGATAATATTTGTAAGGGGCTTAGCGCACAGTGCCTGGCACATAGTAAGTAGTGTATAAATATTGTTATTAACTATTATTATATCTTGAAGAGAATACTTTCATAGGATCACAAATTTAGAGCTGGAAGTGACCTTAGGGATCGTGGAGTCCTTCGTGTTATGGATTAGGAAATTGAGGCCAATTGAGGTTAAGTGAATTGCCCACGGTCACGTGGTTGTTGAGTGCCTGAGGCAAGATTTGAACCCAGGTTTTTCTAGATTATGAGTCCAAATCTCTGTACACTACACCAAGGTGCTACACCAACTAAGGTTGAGTAGTGAGGCCAAAAAGGGGTTGAGAAATAAGTGTGAGGAAAGAAAGTACTTCTGCTGTGGATGAATTTTTGTAGATAGACATATTTTTCTGGGAGTTTATGAAAGAGAATAGAAATATAGGATATCTTCTTGTTTTAGCCAGTTCTTCTTGCAAATCGGGGACTACTCAGGTCATAAATTTGACCTCATTGCCTCAACCTTCCAGACTTGTCACCATCCCTATGAGCAACTTTGGGTAACCCCTGGCATATATATGTCTTTCCATCTCTGTGCTGATTGTGGGTGAGGATTGACTGTAGGTAGGGAGTGGCAAAGGGCCAAGACTCTTGACTGAGGCACAAAAGTTGTGGGAGTAGAAACCTATCTGAACAAATAGGAGTGATTTCATTCCCATTGTGTGTGGGGAAGGGATGGCAGGCCACATGATCTGGGCACCTATCTCCTCTTCTCGCTTCTGGATTGGCCAGGCTACAAAGGGAAAGAACTTGGATCCCTAAAAGGCAAGAGGGTAGCTAATTTTGTATTAATCATGTCTCTCTGTCCATAGGATGCCCTCTGCCACTGTACCCCATGGGATTTCTGAAGGTACAACTGCTTCTCTGGTTTTGGCCTACTGCTAAGTGTAAACCTCCCATGGGGAGTGGGGCAGTGAGCGAGGTCTCTGATAGGTTATGGCATGGATGTAATTAGTCAAAGTGGCTATGCTTATCAGACTTACTGAAGAGTAACTCCATGCTCTGTTCTCTCTCTATTCCCATCCCCTTGTCCTAGGTATCTATCTTATCTCTGAAAATAAATTCCAAATTGGAGGCTGCCTGTTCTGTTTCCTTGTCTCAATTCTAGCCTGGTTTGAACAGGAGCTGGCCAAGGTGCTGGAACCCAGGAAAACCAACTCCACTTCTCTGGTTTTTCATGACACTGATCTCTCCTGGTTATTCTTCTGCTCCTCTTTAGTTTCCTTTGCTGCATTTTTACCCTGGTCATGCCTACAAACTTGATGGGATCTCCCTATGGATATGTATTAGATGCTCCCCTCTTTTCCTCATATCAGTCCCATTTGGTGCTCTCATTAGTATCCATAAGTTCAATTAATATTGATACAGATAATTCCCACATCTATATATCCAGTGGGAGGCAGCTAAATGGCACTGTTGATAAAGCATAGGGCCTGGAGTCAGGAAGATGAATTCAAATCCATCCTCAGACACTTACTAGCTGTGACCTTGGGCAAGTCTCTTAACTGCTGTCTGCAGCAATTTCCTCATCTGTAAAATAGGCATAATAATAATAGCCACTCCTTTCCAGGGTTATTGTGAGGACCAAATAAGACAATATTTCTAAAGTGCTTAGCATTATATTTGGCAAATAGTAAGTACTTAAAGATGCTTGTTTTCTTCCTCCCTCCCTCTTTCTCTCCTTCCTTCATTCCTTCCTTCCTTCTTTCCTTCCTCCCTCCCTTCATTCCTTCCTCCTTCACTCCCTCCCTCTCTCCCTCCTTCTCCCTTCACTCCCTCCTTCCCTTCCTTCCTCCCTGCCTCCCTTCCTTCCTTCCTCCCTTCCTTCCTCCCTCCCTTCCTTCTTTCTTTGCTCCTTCCTTCCTTCCTTCCTTCTTTCTTTCTTTGCTCCTTCCTTCATTCCTTACTCTCTCTCGCCTTCCCTCCCTCCTTCGCTCCCTCCTTCCTTCTTTCTTCCCTCCCTCCTTTCCTTCCTTCCTTCCTTCCCCCTTCCCTCCCTCCCTCTCTCCT
>JAQQSZ010016355.1:0-11053 GCA_028646595.1 Phalanger gymnotis
GGAGCCCCTGGAGTTTACAGAGTAGGGGTTGACCTGATCAGACAGGCCTGCGCTTTAGGACAATCCCTTTGGTGGCTGAATGAGGGTAGATTGGAGGGGGGAGAGACCCAGCAGCTACTGAAGTGATCCAGGGGGGAGGAGATGAGGGCCTGCACCAGGGTGGGGGCTGTATCAGGGGCAGAAGGGGGCGTGTTTAAGAGATGCTGCAGAGGTGATGGCAGCTGGCTTAGGTATACCTGCTGGTGAGAGATAGTGAGG
Source organism: Phalanger gymnotis (assembly GCA_028646595.1). Taxonomy (NCBI): domain Eukaryota; kingdom Metazoa; phylum Chordata; class Mammalia; order Diprotodontia; family Phalangeridae; genus Phalanger; species Phalanger gymnotis. The sequence continues at coordinate 259 of JAQQSZ010016355.1, forward strand.
AGCCCAGGATCACTTCTAGGTTGGAAGCCTGAGGGACTGGCAGAATGGTGCTGCCTTCTACAGTTATGAGGAAGGTTTAGAGTGAAAGAGAAGGAGTCCTGTTTTGGACATGCTGAGTTTGAGATGTCCATGGGACATCCAGTTTTGAGATGTCTTATAGGCAGCTGGGAGTGTAAGAATAGGTCAGCAGAGAGGTTTGAAAATCATGCATAATCAGTCAAAACAGATGTCCACATTGGCAGTGTCTTCAAAAATATTTGTCTCATTCATCTCTCTCAGGAGGTAGGTAGCATGTTTCATCGTTAGTCTGTGGAGTCCTAGTTAGTTATTACTCTGATGAGAGTTCAGCACATGGTGTTCCATCTCAGCCACATACTCCAACTTGTTCATCAGCTCTTTCTTTAATAGGCATCCCCTCAGATTCCCATTCTTTGCTTCCTCAGAAAGAACTATAGATATTTTTGTACATCCTTAGAATTTGTTTTGCTTAGGACTATTCCCTCCCTTAATACATTCTTCCTCTAATCCCTACCCCCCGTTTCACTGTTGACTGAAATGTATTTCTGTGCCCAACTCTTTGTGTATGTGTTTATGTGTGTGTGCGTGTGTGCGTTCTTTTAACACTTAAGGTGAAAGCGAGGTGCAAGGGTCCTAACCCCTCCTCCTTGATTTTATAGATATCTCCTTGTGCACACTGTAGGATAATTTTCCCTTCTCTTCTTGTATACCTCTACCTCTCTTTCCATTTTTCTCTTAAGATCATCAACATGTAACAAAATGACTCCTGGGCCTCGTCTAATTGGACTCTCTCTATGAACCCTAATGAAGAGAGGGATCAGCGGGCACACATCACTTCCCTGTGTGAAAAGTATTAGCAGTCTTTCCTTGTTTAATCAATTATATTATTCATTCATGTTGACCTTTTTATGTTTCTCTTTACTCCTTTGTTTGAACAGGAGTTCAAAGTTCTCTGTAGCTCTGATCTTTTCATCAGGAATGCTTGAAGTCTTCTGTTTCATTAAAGGTCCATTTCCTCCCTGTAGTATTATACTCAGTTTTTCTGGGTAAGTTAATTCTTGGCTGTAGGTCCACATCCTTTCCTTTCTAGGATATTATAGTCCAAATTTTCTGCTCCTTTATACTGGTAGTTGCTAAATTGTATTTGATCCTGATTGGAGCTCCCTGGTACTTGAATTCATTCTTTCTGGCTTCTTGCAGTATTTTGTCTTTGACTTGGAGGCTCTGATGTTCTTGGGAGTTCTCATTTTGAGATTTCTTTTGAGAGGTGACTAGTGAATTCTTTCTGTTTCCATTTTGCCCTTTGGTTCTAAGAAAATTTAAGAATTTTCTTTTACAATTACTTGAAATAGGATGTTAAGGCTTCTTTTTTTGGTCTTGGCATTCTGTTGTGAGATACTTTATGTTTTCTTTTTTTTTCAGCCTTCTGACTTTGTTTTACTATTTGTTGTTGCCTCATTGAGTCATTGGCTTCTATTTGATCCATTCTAATTTTCAGAGAATTTATTGCTTGGGCAGACTTTTACATCTTGTGCCAAGCTGTCAATTTCTTTTCCAATTCTTTCTCCCATAGCTCTCATTTCTTTTCCGATTTTTTTCCTCAAGCATTCTCATTACATTTTCTTTCTTAAACTCTTGCTTCATCTCTTCTAGGTATTTTAACTGAGTTTGTACCCAAGCTGTGTTTTCTCTGAAATAGTGCTTGTGGCTATTTTGGAGTCATTTTCTTTTGTGTTTGTGTCTTGAACATCCCAATCACCATAATAGTTTTATTATGTTGGAGTTTTTTTTTCTCTGTTTTTCCAAGGACTTGATATTAGGGCTAGGCTCTGCCACACTTCTCAAGGGAGGGTCTTTCCTGGTCCTGTTGCTGCTTTCTTGGAGTATTGAGTATTGTGTTATTCAGAGATCTCAGGGACAATCTGGGCACCTGCAGGCTTTCAGTGTTCCCAAAGTGGTCTGATCTAGGAAAAAGCCTGATTGCTGCACCCCTGGTCTGAGCTCTGCAAGTTCCTAACCTGGGTTTGGGTCTGAGCAAGAGTAGAACCTGCTGGATTTTGCCTGTATCAGCCAGCTGGGAAACTCTGCTGGCTCATAGTGGCAGAATTGTAGGCTTCCCTTTGGCCTGGGATTCCTGCCCTGGAGGCTCGACTCTGGAAGTGAGAACACCCTGTTCTGCTCTTGGGGAATGAGCCACACCATTGCTGCTGCTGGCTCCTGGCTTCTGAACTTCCTCCTTTTTCCATATACTGCCTCCCTTCCCAGGAACACCACTGCTGATAGGCAGGTCTCCTTCTTATTCTGCTGTAGATCAACAACCTGGGACTGGAGAGTAGACACCAAAGCTGCCAGTTGGCACTTGTCCCTGTCACAGTGCCAGGTGTGGGTCTAGGGGTGCCACAGCATTGCCCTGATGGACAGCCTTTCCTTGGCACTGGAGTGCCATGCCCAGCGTGCCTGTGACCTGACCACTTGTCACCAGATCTCCTAGTCTGTCTCCCAGTGTTGAGCTGGATTAGACAAAGGACTCGCTGTGACTTTTTCTGGATTTCTCCATCTGGATTCAGTTTAGTACATTTTCTAAATCTGTTAAGCAGAGTTTGTGGAGAGAAGCTCTTTGCATTGCTTCCTCTGCCTCTGTTCTTGGCTCCACATCTATAGACTAATACTTCATTATTGTTTATATCAGAGAGCCAGCCTCCACATCTCAGTTCCCCAGGCTCTCTGAGACCAGAAGTTGCCAAAGCCAGCCTTTGTTAGAGGGAGTTTTCTATACCACTGAAATCATAGGTCTGGTTCCCGTCCCTATATTTTGTCTATTATATTTGGGTATGTGTCGTTTTATTTAATTTAAGTTCCTTAAGGGCAAAAACTGTTTTACTTTTGTCTTTATATATCACATACTTTGTAGGTTCTTAATAGTTGCTTGTTGAATAATTGATTATGTTAATGTCTCAGTTTGTTCAACCATTCCCCAATTGGTGGGTACCTGCTTTCCTTCCAGAACTTTGTTATTACAAAAAATATTACACTAAATATTTTTGTAAATATGGAACTCTTTCATTTATTTTTTACTTCTTTGAAGGTATATGCCTAATAGCTGGGTTAGAGGGTATGTATGGTTGAGTGACTTTTCTAGGTTAATTCCAAATTGAGTTTTTAAATGGATGGTTTGGGCCTTAGTTTCGTCCACTGTTAAAATGAGGAGGTTGGCCTAGGTGATCTCTGAGGTTCCCTCAAAGGTTCCACCTTTAAAACTTGTTGTGATTTGCTAAGGATGATATAGAAGCCATTCCTGTTAAGATCCAGAGAGGCCATGTCAGATAATGAAATGAGTTCTAGGGTTGGAGCCCAAGGAGCCTCTTGGGAGGCTTTGGACAAGTCCTTTCAGCTCCCAAAGCCTCCCGTTAGTTGTCCAGAAAATGGCTTTTGGAAGGTCTTTTCAGGGTATAATCTCAGCATCTTAATGACTCCTGGAAGGCCTTCCAACTGGGATCCTTTCTGAAAATCCAACACATCTAGCCATTCCTGAAATTTGTGACAGCAGTTCATGGTCCTTTTGTAATTGATGGCGTGTTGTTACAGGTTGCGGGCCTCCCGTGTGCTTCTTGTTGGAATGAAAGGTTTGGGAGCAGAAGTTGCGAAGAATCTCATTTTAGCAGGTGTGAAAGGACTCACCATGATGGACCATCAGAAGGTGAAATTCTATATTTATTAATCTGTTTATCAGTCTCATCCACCTCACCCTAGCTGAGATTTCATAGGTCAGGTGGAGCAAGATGCTAGTCTGTTAGTGTGAGTGGTGGGACGGGGGAATGTGTGCTGTCATGACAGTGAAACTGCGCCCTAGGCCTGCCACTTACAGTGTGGGTGACCTTGTGCTACACACCTCATTGACGCCTTTTACTCATCTTTATTTTTATTTTTAAATAATTATGCTTTATTTCAACATTCATTTTTTAGAATTTTGAGTTCCCTATTCTCTTTTTTCTTCTAGCCCTTTCTCCAATCATTGAAGAGGCAAGCAGAAGCAGTATGCTATTATTGATAACATGTGAAGTCATGCAAAATATATTTCCATATTAGCCATGTTGCCCAAAAGAAAAAAAGGCAAGAAAAGGAAAGTGGAAAAGTCTGCTTTAGTCTGCATTCAGAGACCATCAGTTCTGTCTCTGGAAGTAGACAGCATTTTCTGGATCATTGTCTTGATTGGAATAGCTAAGTCATTCACAGTTAATGATCATTACAGTATTGCTGTTACTGTGTACTGTATTCTCCTGATTTTGTTTACTCCACTTTGCATGAGTTCATATATGTCTTCCCAGGTTTTTCTTAAACTATCCTGCTCATCATTTCTCATAGCACACTAGTATTCCATCCCAGTCATATACCACAACTTGTTCAGCCATTCCCTAATTGATGGGCATTCCCTCAATTTCCAATTCTATGCCGCCACAAAAAGAGCTGCCATAAATATTTTTGTACAAAATAGTTCCTTTTCCCTTTTCTTTTCTCTCTTTGGGATACAGACCTAGCAGTGGGATTGCTGGGTAAAGGGTATGTCCAGTTTTATAGCCCTTTGGGACCTTTAAAAGTTTGTATCACTAAGCTGTTATCTTTAGTCGACATCCTTCTTAAATCAGATAGTATCTCGGTCTTGGATTGCCATTTCCTAGTTTTGGACATCTGGGGCGCTCACTGTGAGGGATATAGACTTTATTCCAGAGGTAAATCTCCTTCCAGAAAGAGAGGAAGTGTTTTATTTGTTTAGGCAATTGAAATGGCTGACCATAATTTGATGCCTGGCCCCTAGCAGTTGCTTAATAAATGGCTTGGTGACTGACTGACTAAAGTGTAAGCAGAGCGGCTTCTAGGGATTGGCAGGGTTGGAGAATTGGCTTCAGAGCTGTAGTGAAATTAAGCAATGAAAAAATCATAAAATTCATCTGGAAGAACAAAAGGTCAAGAATATTAAGGGAATCAGGGAAAAAAAAGTGTGAAGCAGAGTAGCCAAAGTCAGATCTCAAACTATATTACAACATGGTAATCATCAAAACAATCTGGTACTAGCTAAGAAATATGGTGGTGGATCAGTGGAGTAGATTGTGTACACAATATACAGTAGTAAATGACCATTGGTAGTAGTAAATGACCAAATGGTGATCTAGTGTTTGACATACCCAAAGATCTAAGATTTTGGAACAATAAATCACTGTTTGACAAAAGTAGCAGGGAAACTGGGAAGCAGTTTGGTGGAATGTATGTATAGACCAACATCTCACAGCTTAGAGTGAGATAAGATCAAAATGTGTACATGATTTAGCCATAAATGATCATATTATAAGCAGATTAGGGGGACATTTTACCTGTCAAATTTATGGATAAGGGAAGAATTTGTGACCAAACAAGATGTAGAAAGGATCATGGGATATAAAACGGATACTTTTGATTATATCAAATTAAAACATTTCTGCACAAACAAAACCAGTGCAGCCAAGATTAGAAGAAAAGCAGAAACCTGGGCCGAGGTGGGAGGGTGGGGCGGGGGGGGGGGTAAGATTTATAAGAAGTTCCTTTGATAAAAGCTTCCTTTCTCAAATTTGTAGAGAACTGAGTTGAATTTATAAGAATGAATCATTTTCTCCAATTGATAAATGTTCAAAGGATCTGAACAGGCAGTTTTTAAAAGAAGAGATCAGAGCTATCTATAATCATATGAAAAAATGCTCTAAATTACTGTTGATTAGAGAAATGACATTAAAACAACTCTGAGGTGCCACCTCTCACCTATCATATTAGCTAGTATAACAGAAAAGGATAAATGTTGGAGGGCATGTGTAAAAATTGGGACACTATTGTACCGTTGGAGTTGTGAACTGATCCAACCATTCTGGAGAACATTTTGGAACTATTCCCAAAGTGCTATACAATTGTGTATACCCCTTTACTCAGCAGTACCTGAGTATTAACTGCCAGGTCTGTATCTCAAAGAGAACAAAGGAAAAGGAGACATATGTACAAAAGAACTGGAAATTGAGGGTTTGCTCATCATTTGGGAAATGGCTGAACAAGTTGTGGTTTATGATTGTGATGGAATGTTACTGTGCTGTAAGAAATGGATGAGCAGAATTTCAGAAAACCCTGGAAAGATGTATACGAATTGTTGCAGAGTGAAATGAGCAGAGCATTGTACACAGTAACAGCCACATTGTAATGATGATTAACTGGGAATGACTTGGCTGTTCTCTGCAATGCAATGATCCGAGATCATTCCAAAGGACTTAATAGTGAAAAATGCCACCCACCTCTAGAGAAAGAACCAGTGGAGTCTGGAGTGCAGATTGAAATAATCCAAGACCTTAGCAGCTATAATTCCGTGTCCCCCATGGCAGACCAGCTACTGGTCACAAGAGGGAAAAAGTAAATGTCCCATTTTCCTAAAGCTGGTTTTCATTATGACACCACCCTGCTCTGCACCAAACCTTTACTTTCTCCCTGAATGCTAGTGTTATGCCTTCCCTCTGTCGTCTCCAGTTTATCCTGTAATGTTTGTCCATAGGTGTTTGCGTGGTTCACTCTTTCATTTATAAGCTCCTGGGGAGCAGGGTCTATATTTTGTCTCTTTTTGTATCCCCAGCACTAGGCACAGTGCCTCGCAAATTGTTCTTCACTTATTTCAGCCATGTTGATTCTTTCTTGGCAGAGATACTGAAGTGTGTTGCCATTTCCTTCTCCATCTCATTTACATATGAGACTGAGGCAAACAGGGTTAAATGGCTTGCCCAGGGGCACACAGGAGTAAATGTCTGAGGCCAGATTTGAACTCAGGAAGACAGTCTTCCTGACTCCAGGCCACACACTCTATCGTAGATGCACTGCACCATCTAGTTGCCTACCTCACAAATAGTAGGCATTTTTTAAAAAACACTACAAAAAGGTAATCTCTATTTACAGAAGAATGATTTAAAGACATGCTTTTCTTTACAAATAAATGTACAACAGGAGCTGTATGCTTTTTAAAAAACTCTTTACATAGTTGTCTTCAGGATTTCCACCCTCCACTATTAAAATCCTCCTGACAGACTGTATCACAGTCATAAAAATTTGACTTTTTTTTTTTTTTTGAGGCAATTGGGATTAAGTGACTTGCCCAAAGTCACTTGCCCAGCTAGTAAGTGTCAGGTGTCTGTGGTGGGATTTCAACTCAGGTCCTCCTGACTCCAGGTCCGGTGCTCTATCCACTGCACCACCTAGCTGCCCCCAATATATGTTTGTTGGCTTAGGAACATCAATCCTGAAATTGCAGTTTTCGGTTTTGGCGGCAGCCTTATGTTACAGAAGGCAGGGCTTCTAGATCCCTCTGTTAGGGCTGGCTGCACTATGGGAGGTGCTCCACATGGCTCCTAGAACACTCTCGGAGGGAGGTGGGGACACCCACTGCCTGCAGAATGAGCTCAGGTCATGCCTTGGCTTGCCAGGGATTATGGACCGTGAAGGGGTTCAGAGGCTGAGGTAAGGGTGTCAGGCTGTTGAGCAGTCCTACAAAATACTTTGTTTTTTGATATTTTTAAGTATCAGGCTCCTGGGAGAATTTGATAGCAGTTATGGTTTGCTGTCTCCTGTTTTAGATCTTGACCAGTGTCTGATTATGGGGGTTTCGTGTTGTGAATATTTCTCTTGTGTGAGAAAAAAATCTATGAAGATCCTATATTTAGAGCTATGAGGGGCCTCAAAGGACATTTCATTGTATAGGTGAAGAAACTGAGGCCTGCTCTACCCAGGGAAACAAGGCTCAGTGGTGGGATTAGACCCTGGGCCCTCATCCGTGAGCCAGTGTTCAGGCTGCTTCCTGGCCCCCTTGGACTCTCCTGAGGCCCTCTCCCTCTGGCACCAGCTCAAAGGAAGAGGATCTGAATTCAGATCTGGCCCCACACATGCACCAGCTGGGTGACCCTGGCCCCATGCGTCACTTCACCCTGTCTGCCTTAATGCACTGAGGGAGGAGATGGCACACCACTTGGATACTACTGAAGAACCACACAGCCAGCTCAAGTCCTTCCTCACTGGCCCTGTGAAATCTTCTCTCATTAGCCTTATGGGTCGCTTTCTTCGCAGAATCCAGTGGCACCTGTAGTCAGTAGCCTACATTGTGGTGTTTATTTTTCATAGGCTATATGGGTCCCAGCTTCTAGTGCCCGACTTAGTCAGTGCTTGTTGATTGACTGGTATGCAGTCCTTCTTTCATTGTTCCTCAGGATGTTAGCTTTTTCTGTAGCTAGACCGTGAGCTGAAGAGCAGAGGCTTTGTCCAACTGTAGACATCCTGCCTTTGCTCCTTAAGCCTGTTAACGAACAATTTTGTTTGGGGAATTTTGATACAATGATGACTTTTCTTAACACAAGGGGGAGCTATTGACCTCTGAATAGGAAGAATGAGATCAAGTGACATTTTTCTCTCCTGGGAGGTTGAGGAAAGGAAGCAGGGGACAACATTGGCTGCTGTTTCTTGAGTGTAGGTTTTATAGGTATGTTGGGGGGTGGGGCGGGGTTGGTTGGTCAGGAGTGTCGTTGAAAATCCAAAAGGCCATCACAGTGTCTTCTGTGAGAGATGGCTTTTGTGCAAAAGTTTAAGAATTTTAAAATTTATTCTCAGGTATCTCCAGAAGACACTAGTGCTCAGTTCTTAATTCCTACTACTGGATCCTCTGGCCGGAACCGAGCAGAAGCCTCTTTGGAACGAGCGCAGAATCTTAATCCCATGGTGGATGTGAAGGTGGATACAGACAATATAGAAAATAAGCCTGAGACTTTCTTCACACAATTTGATGCTGTAAGTTTCATGGGAAGTGAAATTTTGAGCTTGATTTTTCACAATATGAAAATTTTTCGGCATATCCTTTCAAACAGGGCCTCTATTCTCTTAGGCTTTTCTACCCTTTCTTGCTTCTCTGTTGTGGTACCAAAGAGTGTGACATTTTATACTTGCAGGAAGAATCTCTGTAATTGATTTCTCTCCTCCTCAGTAATTACTTGAAGCAGACATTTGGTTCATTTGTGGCATTCCTTGAATTGTTAACTTTAGAGGATTTGGTTACTAGAGCCACAGTGTCAAACCGCTAATTGTGATATTTAGATGTACAGTAAAGAGGAGCTGCTGCCTTATTGCCCATTAGTCTGACCCCTTTCCTAATAGAGCATCTGTGTTAATGGGCCCTCTTAATGATACAGTGGGACAGGTTTCTACTTAATCCCCTTTACACATCTGTTCGCTAATATGTTTTAAGCTTTATTGTTGTCTGGAGATAGGAGTATTTTTTGACTAACACCAACATATTTTTCTCTTCTGAAAAGATTACTTCCATTTTTTTAAGGGTTACAAGCTAGGGCTATGGTGGAGAGAATGTGGGCTCAAAAACCGAAAATATACTTTTGTCATTTTTTTCCTTCACATTCCCTCAAAGTAGGCATTCTTAACCTAGGGGTGTGTAAACTTGTTTTTTAAAAATATTTTGAGAACTGCATTTCATTGTACTTGTCTTCCATGTAATTCTAGGAGTTTTATTTTATGCATTTAAAACATGATTTGGGCAAGGGCCTAGGCTTCTCCAGATTGCCATAGGGGTCCAGAATACAAAAAAAAAGTTTAAAAAACCATGCCCAACGAGGAAAAATGTGGTCTTTAGAAGTTGAATTTCTTATCTTTGATCTGTTTCATCCTGTCTACTGGTTTAGGTGTTGAAACATATCATGCCCAGCTCCTTGATTTAGTGGAGTACAGACCAGCAGTCCCACAAATACAGTGATCATCGTTTTTGAGTGAATCACTGAGTCTGAATGCAAGGTCCTTTGGTTTGTAACCTTTCCTGTTGGCCATCAGTGCAGATAACATTTCACACGTGCCTTGAATTGGGTCCTTCAGGATCCTCATGGCTCTCCTCTGTCTACATTTGGCATGTTGGCTGCTGGCAGTCACATCATGCTATTGGCATGGATAGAAGCTGCTTTGAGGGAGAATTTTTAACCTTCTTTCTGGGTCCTCTGTCCCCATCCCTCCCCCCTTTTTATTTGCTTATCCAGCTGTTGGGTTTCTTCATTTGTTGAAAATGTCTGTGCTGAAGGTGAAGATGGTACAAAGGCTCTCTAATGTATTTATAGACTAAGGACTAGAACCCATCTTGTCGTGAGACCTTAAATTGGTCAGTTTTTTGTACTCTGTCTAAACCCATTTGGGGTCAGTAGAGTGGTATTTTAACTTCTGTTTCTGTACTCTGAAACCTGCCATTTGTCTTGCCTTCTAATAGTGCTATTCCAAGAACCTGTCTTACCAGTCTGAAACTGATCTTAAAACATGTCCACAGAACCTGTTCTTTAGGATAGGTAAATGTTAGTAAGGTGAATCATTGATTTAAAAAACTCATGCCCAGCTTCTTTCTTTTTCTCTAGGTATGTCTGACTTGCTGTTCCAGGGATGTCTTAGTTAAAATCGACCAAATCTGTTATAAAAACAGCATCAAGTTCTTTACCGGTGATGTTTTTGGCTACCACGGATACATGTTTGCTAATCTGGGAGAGCATGAGTTTGTAGAGTAAGTGCAAGAAGAGGAGGGGAATTCATAGCATCCTAAAATCAAATAAAATTGGCTTAGATAGGAGGGAGCTGACAGCTTAAAATGCCACTGCTCTTTTTTTTTTAATTTTTTTTTAAATTTAATATATTTAGTTTTCAGGGTTGATTTTCACAGGAGTTTGAATTACAAATTTTCTCCCCATTTCTACCC
>JAQQSZ010016356.1:0-11053 GCA_028646595.1 Phalanger gymnotis
TGCTTCTCAAAAGGTGTATATTGCATTCCAGATGAGGGCAGTTTCCTTGACCAAAAGCCTAAAGGTACACTTCGGCTCTGTTGTTTTTGCCACAGACTCCAATTCTTATAGTCATCTTGTACAGTCACTTGTAACTCCTCTGGCCCATTTTGCACAGGCCATAAATCCAGAGCTAATTGTACAGCAGCCTTTGCTTCCTCAAAAGCTCTACTTTGTTCAAGTCCCAAATCAAATTCATATTTCTTTCTGGTGACTTTATACAAGGATTGATTCTCTTTGAGATAATAAATTCAGCCTTCCTACTACAGTATTTCAGTCCATAACTCAGAATTAGATTGAAATTTACCAAAATGGTTAACATCATATTTTATATTATTTAAAAATGGTTTATTCCTCATTTGATAGTTTTGTGGCTAAAAAGAAAATATAAAAGTATACAAATAAAAGGAATATTCAAAGAGGGCTAGTTAATGTTTATTGACTTTAATCCCAGAAATTGGTGCAATTATTTTCATCAAACTGATGCCACTAAAAACATCAGTAACCAACTTGAAGACCTCTCTAAACCCACTGAATAGGCTAAGCCCAATTAAAGTGTATATTCTATCTTTGTTCCTTTTGAAATTAGAAGTAAATCTGAAATGTCTGGTAATGATTTGCTTAGCTGAGAAAAGTTTAAATTAGCCAGAGTTTTGACTTGTAATATTTTATGTAATATATTATAACTGCTCTAGGGCTCGCTCTTTCAATACCCTCTGGCACTGGCAGCCTGATTTCTCAGAAGACTGCTACTGCATCTCCCCTAAAGGTTCCAAGGGATTTTGAATGGTTGGGGTAATTTGTCTGATGCTATAACTCATGAAGAAATCCATGAGTGCTTCAATTAAACAACCAGATTTAGTTAAGGAATTAAGTAAAATACTCCTTTACAAAGGAGTATTTACTAAGGTGGTGTAGTGTAGCAACTGGTACAGAAAAATCTCTCCAAAAGTCTGTGACACACTCTCCCACATGTATATGAAGAACCCAGGCTAAGTGGGCTCAAATTTAGAGTACATGTAACAAAGGGATAAGTTCCTGTTTTCTCTCTTTCATAGGGAACTCATGAAGTTCCATTTAGGTATGGTATAACTTCTGCTGGGTTCCTTATAAAGTGCTAAAGAGCTTTCCCTTGAAATATCTACTGTATCATGGGCTTCTGATGTAAATACCATTACCAATCAATGGAGACTTCAATAACTTCAAATCTTTTGAACTTTTGAACTTCAATAGTTGATAGCAGTACCTATCATTTACATAGTATTTAGAAGTTTGTGAAATGCTTGACATATGTTATCTCCTTGAATCCTCACAACACCCTTGTGGTGAAGGTGCTATTATTCTTTTTTAATAGGAGAAATCAAGACTGAGAGAGGTTAAGTGATTTGCCCAATGTAACACACCTAAATGTCTGATGTGAGATTTTAATTCAGGTCTTTTTGACACCAAGTCTGGCACTCTATCCATTGTTCCACTAGCTGCCTAGTTGTAGCCAAGGTGGTGGTGGTGGAGGTTATGGTTGGGGGAGGTTGAAGATACTATGACTGATGTTTCAGTCAAGGTTTTTCTCTGTCCAAAGTGGTTTCTTCTCAAGAATTTCGCTAGAAAGACTCTCATCAGTAAGCAGCCAGATACTTGAATGATATATTCCAAAAGCCGTATAAGGTGTGACCAAATCTCAAAACATAAAATTATAACTCCTATTTGATCCCACTCCATTTCATCTAATTACCTTGAAGGATATCTAAAATGATGAAGTAATTTTTACACTTTCTTTAAAGCCTTGAATTGGTTAACTGACCCAATAGTTAAATTATCACTTGGTTAATTTATTGGGACTTAACATCTTGTTTTTCTTTTAATGGGGTAGAGTGATTGGGTAGAGTAGATTAATTGACTTAAGAGATCACAGTCCCTACAAGAGAAATGGTAGAGATTTAGTTTCTAAGTTCAAATCCAAATTCAACTGTTTAGAATCTCAACAGTCAGGCTTATACTTAACTCTCTGAATATTTTCATTTTGAATACTCTATGAAGTTTTAGGCTATATTACAATTGACTACTAGAGACCAGATAATAGACAATCCTGTTGGCAATTGATTTTAGGAAAGGAGAAAATTAGATATCCCTTGCCTTCCTCAAATCAAAGAAATATTCCCTCTAATATATAAGACTAGAACAGCAATAAAGTGGATAATAGAGGAATTATTAAAACAAATTTATAATGAAGGCTGTAGAGAGTTGAACTGGGGGATGCTTTTGGCTTTTTTATGATATATATCCATCATTTTGTGATAAAGTCATTATTTCTTATTACTAAAGAGAAATATCTGTGTGGCAGGGAGATTGAGAACATATTTTCTGTGGCATGCTTAGATCAAACAACATCTGCATGTAATACAGATGTATTTTATAAAAAAAATGTAATTTAAGGATGAAAGTTTTAGCTACCTTTTCATCTTCTCTCTAACTTTCTGCTTTACTTTTCTGAGCTATTTCCTTCTCATTATATTTGATTCAGGGAAGGCAGTAGCCAAATGAAGGATATGTATATTTTTTCTATTTAGAGGGAAAATTCAGAGTGAACTCATTCATTCTCCACTGCAGTTATTCATGTATAAACTATATTCTGTCCTCAGGAAAAACTGCAGCTTAAAATTAGGGCTACTAATTCATGGGAAAATAATTAGAAGTTCCATACATTTTGTTTTCTTCCTGCAATTCATTATTGAGTGACTTGGTCTTACCCATTTTTAATTGCTTTAGGCTACAACTTTGCATGTGAATATATCATGGCCATATAGAGAAAGGATTGTGTTTCCTTAAATTGTTTAGTTTAAATAATCTGTGTATGAGGAAGGAAAACTAATGTAGTGAATAGTGAATTTATTTGAGTAAAATAATGGGAAAACTTAAAAAAAAACAGAAATAAAAAAGAAGACTGAAATCAAGAAGGAAGAAAAGAGAATACACAACATAGAGAAACACATGAACAGAAGAACATAGTGTTCAATAAACTTGAACATTTCCCCATAACTGGAGTAAAACTCTGTGAGAAAAATTGCTAGCAAATCTGGAAGGCAGTTAGCCAAAATTGAGTAGACCAACTTTTCACATCTTATAAAAATGCAAACTCCAAATAGATATATTACTTATAAATAAAATGGTGACATCATAAGCTAAAAAGGAGCAAGGAAGAAATTACCTTTTAGATATATGGATAGAGGAAGCATTCATGACTCAACAAATGATAAGATCACAGCATTTGAAATGGATAATTTTAATTTTAAAAATGTAACACTTTTCACAGAAAATTTATTAAAACTAGGAGAAATAGTTAATGGTGAAAAACTTCTATATTAAGATTCTTTGATACAGGTTTCACATCTCAGATATATAAATTAAATCAAATTTATAAGATTGTGTCATTTCCCAAGAGACAAATGTTCAAAGGATATCAAACAGCAGTTTTCAAAGGTAGAAATCTAAGTTGTCAATAAACATATGAAAATTTTATCCAAATCACTAATAATTAGAGAAACTAATACCACCACATACCCACCAGATGATAAAACAAGAAAATGACAAATATTGGAATATCTTCAGGGAAATGGACACCCTAATGGTAGAGATGGGAATTGCTTCATCCATTTTGAAAAGCATTTTAGAACTATGTTTAAAAAGTTATATTGTAGAAGTAGTTTGAACCAACTATACTATTACAAGGCCTATCTAAATGACATCACAAGGGAAGGTGAAAGAAATAAGAACATTTATATGGCATTTACCATGTGCCAGGTGCTATGCTAAGTACAATACAGACATTATCCAACTTGATTTTCATAATCATCCTGTGAAGAAGGTGCTGTTATTTTCCCCATTTCATTGTAGAGGATATTAAGATAAACAGTGGTTATATGATTTGCCCAGACTTCCACAGCTAATAGGTGACTGAAATCGGATTTGAATTCAGGTCTTCCTGACTCCAGGCCTGGTGCTCCTTCTAGGTGTCTGAAAGAAAGAAAGTAAAATGTGCAGAATGTTTATAACGGCACTTTTTTATAATTGCCAAAAAACTTTCATCTAAGGGGATGACCATAAACAAGTGATGGTGTATTATTATTCCACAATAAATGACAAATTAAACAATTTTACAGCAAACTGGGAAGACCGTTTGACCTGAAGCAGAATGAAGTGAGATTTCTTAGAAGAAGAAATTACATATTGACTACATTATAGAGGAAAAAATAAAGTTTTAAAATGCTTTAGAACTCTGATCAGTCCAACAATAAAACATGAGTCCAGAGGATTAAACATGAATCATTCCACCTACCTTCTGCTAGAAAAGTGATGGATGTAAGATCCACAATGAAAGATGGAAATTTGAATATGATCAATGTGATAATTTGTTTTACTAGGGATGCTATGCATTTTTTGTTGAGAAATTTTAAATAAGTATTATTGAGCAATGTGGAGGTAGGGAGACAGTGGGAGGGAGAGACAATAAAAGTTTTTGAAAATACATATTTTAAATAGAAAAAGGAGAGAATGAAATGTGACAGTAGAGTTGTAAGCTGGAAAGAGAATAATATAGTGGAAGGAGAAGTTAGAAAACCACAGCTCTGGTCCTGACTCTACTGTTATTGCCTAACACTAGGGAAATCACTTCAACTCGGTTTCCTCTAAGATAAACTCCACATACTAACAGGGAACTCACAATTTGATTGTTAGGGGAATTTTCAAAGAAATACAATTGTGCCAGCATTTCCTATTTCATCTCTATCCATAATTTCAAATTAGATTTCTTACTTTTGCCACATTTTGAAAGTCATCCACAAAATAAGATAAAAATGCATTTCTACCTGTAAGAAGCCAGTATTATTACACCCCTAGTAGATTATGGCTTCCAAATCTTATACATGGTGAGGGAAAGAAAAACTATTTATAATGGATTGTACTTCTCTAACCCAGAGTTGTAATTGAGACCAGAAATTCACTAGCAGGTTGAGGAGAAGGTGAAAAAAAGTCTTTATGTTGGTCTTTGAATGAGTTTTAATAGAGCCAGAGATTTAAAAATGAAGAAACACCATATTGTTAATATTTGAATGTAATTTTATTTTACTTGGTTTTTATTAAGGGAATGGTATTACTATCATTTGTTTACATGTGATTTTTCCCCAAGTAATTTATGTTCTTAGGATAACAATATACTAGGTAATTGAGTATGTTTTCCTTAGTCTTCCTTATTTATTATATTCAATTGAACTTCTTTTCTATTTTTAGTCATTGAAAAATTGATTTGTTGATTACTACTAATGTATAATGCACTCTGAGTCCAGTAGTTCTCTTTCTGGAGGTAGATAGTATGTTTCATCATGAATTGTTTGGAATTTTTGTTGGTCATGGTATTGATCAGAGTTGCTAAGTTTTTCAGAGTTCATTATCCTTACAACCTTTTGTTACTTTAAAGTTTATTTTCTGGTTCTGTTCATTTCATTTTAAATCAGTTCCTACATGTCATTTCAGAATTCTCTGAAACTATCTCCATCATTTCTTATGCAATAATAGTATTCTAATATTCACAGACTTGTTCAGCCCTTCTTCAATTGATATCCCCTCAGGTTCCAATTCTCTGCTACTTATGAAAAGAAGAATAATAAAGATTTTCATACATATGAGCTGTTTCTATCTTTCTTTGGCTTTTTGGGGGTGGTGTAGATATAGTAGAGGCATTACTTTGAACATAATTCCAAACAGTTCTTTGTAATGGTTCGTATGGCTTCCAGTTATTTTCCAATATCCCCTCCAAATTTGTCATTTCCCCTTTTTTTGTCATCTTAGCCAATTTCATTGGTATAAGTGGGTAACTCAGAGCTTTTTAAAAATTTTCTTTTATTTAACTATTAATGACTGAACATTTTTTTCTCATGTGGCTGTGGGTAGATTTGATTTTTTCTTTGGAAAACTGCTTATTTATAATCTTTGATTGTTTGTCAGTTGGGTAATTTTTTTTATTCTAATAAATTTGAACCAGTTCTCTACCTATTTTAGATATGGCTTTTATCAGTCTTGCTGCAATGACTTCCCCCTAATTTACTGCTTTTCTTTAAATTTCAGTTGCATTGGTTTTGTTTATGCAAAAACTTCTTTAATTTTATGGATTTAAAATCATTCAATTTACTTCCTATGATCCTTTCTATTTCTTCTTTGGTAAAGAAATCTTCTCCTGTCCATAGATCTGACAGTTTCTTCAATGTTCCATTAATTTATTTGCGATAACAAGCTTTATATCCAAATCTTGGTATATGGTATAAGCATTGGTTTATGCTTAGTTTTTGCTATTTAGCAGTTTTCCCAACAAATTATATCAAGTAATGTATTTTTGCTCAATAGCTGGGATTTTTGGGTTTATCAAACACTAGGTTAGTGTGCTCATTTGATCCTATATATAACGATCTTATTCCATTCTACTGAACAATGTCTATTTCATACACAGGATCAACTTCTTTTGGTAATTACAGTATTTTAGTGTAGTTGTAGATCTGATACAGCTAGTCCCTTTCATTCCTTTTTTGTTTTGTTTTCACAGATTCTCTTGATATTCTTGAGTCTCCACCTCCCTTAGATGAATAGTTACTATTTGCTCTAGTTCTGTAAAGTAGTTAATTGGTATTTTTATTGGTAGGCCATTGAATAAGCAAATTAATTTAGCTAGCATTGTCATTTTTTATTATACTGGCTTTTTCTACATTTATTATTTCTCCAAGTTTTCAACTCTGCATTTATTTGTGTGAATGGTATTTTGTAATTGAGTTTTGAATTTTGGACTTGATCCTCTCTCTGTCTTCACAGTAGGGTCCCAAATACTTTATACTGTTCTAATTATTTTAAATGGAATCTCTTTTGCTATATCTTCTTGCTAGGTTTTGTTAGTAATATATGGAAGTGTTGCTGATTTGTGTGAATTTATTTTTTATCTTTCAACTTTGCTAAATTTGTTAATGACATATATTTTTTTTTATTTTGCTATCTAGAGTTCTCTAATTAAACTATTACATTATCTGAAAAATAGCTTTATTTCCACATTGTTTATGCTTATTTGTACAGTATTTTATTGGGGGGGGGGAATGGGGTCTTATTGGCTTATCTGGCATTTCTAGGAAAACATTAAATGCTGATGGTGACAATAGACACCTTTGTTTTATCCCTGATCTTATTGGAAA
This sequence comes from Phalanger gymnotis, assembly GCA_028646595.1. NCBI lineage: Eukaryota > Metazoa > Chordata > Mammalia > Diprotodontia > Phalangeridae > Phalanger > Phalanger gymnotis. The sequence continues at coordinate 7,263 of JAQQSZ010016356.1, forward strand.
GGATTCTAGCTTACGCCTATTGTAGATAATGCTTGTTCTTGGTTTAAGATGGACACTACTCGTAATGTTAAGAAGAACCTTTTTTATTCTCATGTTTTCTAGAGGAATGAGCATTCTACTTTGTCAATGATATTTTACTATCAATATCATTTTCTTTTGTTTTTTTTTGTTGTCAAAATGGTAAATCATGTTTATAGTTTATATCAAACTAGCCCTGCATTCAGGTATAAATACAGCAACTTCATAATGTATATTTTTTGATATGTTGTTGTGATATATTGTAATATATTCCTGTAATCTTTTTGATACTTTATTTTAAAACATTGTATTCATATTCCTTAGGTAAATTAGTCTGTAATTTCTTTATTTTGGCTTTTACTGTTTTAAATAATAAGATCATATTTGTTTTATAGAAGGGACTTAAGAGGTCATGTCTTTTATCTGTTTTTTTAAAATATATTATTCATTATTAGAATTATTTTTTTCTTTCCCTTGAAAATCTATTTGGTCTTTTTTTTTTCCTTTAAGATATTCATTTATGAAATTTTCAATTTCCTTTGCTAAGATAGGGCTATTTAATTACTTTATTTCCCTTTTTGTTAATCTGAATAAGTTATATTTTTATAAATAGTCAATCTTTTAATTGAGATTATTACTTTTATTGGCATATGGTTAGGTAAAATACTAACAATTGCTTTTGTGTCATCTTCTTTGTTTGTGAAGTCATGTTTTTCATTTTTGAACCCTGTAATTTGGTTTTCTTCTTTCTTTTAAAAAGTGAAAATTGCCAAAGGTTTGTTTATTTTTAAATTAAACTTCCTACTTTTGTTCATTAATTTGTAGTAGTAGTTGTTGCTGTTTAATCTCCATTTTGTTGATCTTTCCTTTGATTTTCAGGATTTATATTTTGGTGTTTAATTAAAACTTGTAATTTTTTTTGTTTTTCTTTTTTTTTTACTTGTTATACCCAATTCATTGATTTGTTTTTCTCTCCTTCATTTAGAAATAAGCATTTCCCCTAATACTTACTTATCTTTTGCCTGGCTGCACTGTATGCCTGGCCAACTTCCACCCAACTGTTTATAGAACTCTATCAGTTTTACTAAACTGTACTGGACAGGAAAAATGATTCATTTAATAAATCTGTCCTTTCTTCCTTCTCACATGATGGAGAAACAAAATGTTTTTTCGTTAAGAATTAAATAAAACTTTAAAAGAATCAAACCACATCTCAGAGTTATCCCTATTATCCTAGGGAAAATGTAGCTTAAAGTCTGTGGACTCAACATGTCACTGAAATTTGATTGAGAACAGTTATAATTTTTGTGGAATCATAAAACTACTTGAAAGCATTTTATGTCTATTAGCTTATTGATTTCCATGATCAGCCAATGCCACAGTAGTGGCATGCAGTAGGGAGTTATCCTTTCTGTCAGACCATGAATTACAAGCCTATGTTTGTTTGCATTCTTGGAACCTGTTTTGCAGAGTGGGTTGGGGCTAGAAACACTGAGTGGCAACTTTAAATATCTAAATCCTTCAATGTTATTTCATAAACTTTTTTCATACTGAGTGTCATTTTTGTCTTCTTATTTCGTGGATTCAATAGTCATTACTCAACTTTTGACACATAATTTCTTGTTCTGAGGTTTTGAGGGTTCTGAGAAGTAGCAACTCTTCCATCTTTCTAGTTACACAATTGCCTGGAAGATTAAAAACAAACTTTAGGGGACAAAGCCAAGATGATACTCTGAGAGGAAGAAACTACTGGAGCTCTCTTTCTCTCCCTGTCTAAAAAAGTGAATCTCAGTAGATTTGAGTTAGAAGCTACTAGTAGGCTGAAAGGGGTAGGAGCGCTGGGCACTCTGAAGGACACGAGACCAAATCAACCGGGAGCAGCAGAGGAATCCAGCCAGCACACTGGTCTGGGAGAGTGCTGGGAGAGCCAAATGCCAGAGCAGGAACAGGCCTAGGAGAGAAGTACCAGCTACGGGGAGATGGAGTCCCGGTCTTTTCAGACCAGGATGGGAGTCTGTCTGAGCTATGGGAGACACCAGCCCAAAGCCTGTGGCTGTGGGAGCAGATAGCCCAGACACAGTCTAAAGGTTTGAAATTCACTTTCTTGAACTTATGGGAGCCATGATGTCCAGGCAAAATAGCTCTCATCCCTCCCTTGAATAAACCCAGAGAATACTCCCATGGGAAAAACAGAGGAGACAGAAGTGTGGCTTCAGTAGTGAGAGAAGTTGGGGAGAGGGCCCTTTACGTGGTGACAGAAGGAGACTAGTGCAGGAAGAGAGGAGTCTCAGAAGCCCTCACCTCTGCAGAACAATGAGAGCAACTGAGCCCCAGGGGGTGGAGCTAACAAGCATCAACACCGGGACCCCAGACTTGACTTTGCAAAGATATGGGAAGTGGCAGAGAATAGCACAGACAACAGCTGTGACTACCCATGCTGTAGAGCAGTCCCGGCAAAGAGACTCCCAACAGCCAGACCATCCCTCTCTCACACCTCATGAAATCAGAGGCCATAGAACATAAAGTCAGTGAGCAGGTCCACAGATTCCAACACAAGAAACTTGGGACAGAGCTCCCTGAGCCTCAGAAACACAGATCAACTTTAGAAGCCAGGAGGAAAATAACACCATGAAAAAAAAAAAACATGCTAAAAAGCCAGAGACCATTGGTTCCTATTATGGAGACTGGGAAGATGAAAATACCAATTCAGAAGGGGATGGCATGAACACTATACCCACATCTTAATCCTCAAAAGGAAAGTAAATTGGTCTCTAGACCAAAAAGAATTCCTGGAAGAACTTAAGGAGGACTTTAAATACCAAATCAGGGAGGTAAAAGAAAAAATGGAAAAAATGGAAAAACAATTCACCGATGAAAGCAAATCTTTAAAAAGTAAAATCAGCAAAATGCTTAAGGAGAATCAGAACATAAATGGAGAAAATAAATCATTGAAAAGTAAAATCAACCAAATGGAAAGGGAGATAGAGAAGTTAAAGGAAGAACACAATACGTTAAAAATTAGAACTGGGCAAGTAGAATCTAATGACTCTATGAGACATCAAGAATCAGTCAAACAAAATCTAAAGAATGAAAAAGAGAAGAAAACATGAAATATCTGATTGGTTAAACAACTGACCTGGAAAATAGATCCAGGAGAAACAATCTAAGAATTATTGGACTACCTGAAAGCCACGATGAAAAAAAGAGCCTGGACAGTATCTTCCATGAAATCCTTAAGGAAAATCGCCCAGAGATCCTAGAACCAGAATGTTAAATTGTCGTCGAAAGAATCCTTTGATCACCCCCTGAAAGAGATCCCAAATTGAAAACTCCAAGAAATATTATAGCCAGATTCCAGAACTACCAGGTCAAGGAGAAAATACTGCAAACAGCTAGAAAGAAACAATTCAGATATCATGGAACTACAGTCAGGATCACACAGGATCTTTCAGCTTCTACATTAAATGACAGGAGAAATTGGAATATGATATTCCAAAAGACAAAGGAGCTTGGACTGCAACCAAGGATCAACTGCCCAGAAAAACTGAGCATAATTTTCCAAGCAAGGAGATGGACATTCAATGAAATAAGGGAATTCCAGACCTTCCTGATGAAAATGCCAGACTTCAATGTAAATTTGATCTCAAAAAATAAAACTAGAGAGAGACATAAGAAGGTAAATGGGGGAATAAGCCCTAGTTAATCAATAAGGCTAATTAGCTACATCTTTATATAGGATTGTTTAGTTTTTCATATGTTTTATATATATATAT